>CAJVPZ010000954.1:0-16176 GCA_910592135.1 Racocetra fulgida | reverse complement strand
TTAACTGATTTAAAGTTAATAAACTTGAACAAGTAAAATGCTTTTCAAGAAAGCCTTAAAAATTAAAGACTTGCTACATAGATTAACAAAAAAAAATCTGACCCCCGGATCGACTTAAATCCCGTATTGCCACAGAACATATATACGTATGAGCTAAACATTAAAAAATAAAAGGCAGTGTATGAAATATTCATAAACATAAATAGCTTATTTAAACGGTCGATTAGAATCCTTTTACTCTATTAAATTAAAACGAATTAAACAAAATTAGATAGTATAGTGTTTGAATTAATTCCAAAAATCAATTAAGAAAAAAATTTAAATGTACTTTCATGTTTTGAATTTCCGACTTTTTATTCACAAATTCCTGATTAAAGTGCTTGCTTTTTAAGTTCACTAATAATAATTCTTCTGATATTGCATAAACATTTTAGTTTTAATATGCCTACTTAACAATGGAATTAAATAAATTATATAAACAGCACAATGTGATGATTATTATTTACAAATAGCTTTACATTCATTTAATTAACTAAATTAAAAATATATAAATATTCACAAACTTGAATCATTTATTTTTATGTAATTTATTAAAGTTTCTTGGCAGGTTTTTAATAATCGATTATTTTAGCAGAAACACTAGGTTTTTATCTTTCATCATCATGCGAAAAAGGTCTCGTTAACAACTATAGTTTAAAGTCCCCAAAATTAAATTGACAAATGAGGTTTAATATAGCATATATGTGTTTTGTTGTTAAACTTTTCCTTAAGCCTAAGCTCATTATTGGTGTTAAACTTTTTCTCAAGCTAAGCTCATAATTGGTGTTAAACAACTAATCAACTTTGGACAATTTTAAATATAATAGCGATTTATAAAATTTAAATACTATTCTATATACTGTAGTTTTAAAGTGCAAGACCTAATGATTAGGCTCCAGCCAACAAAATATTGCCTTTTTTCTAGCAATTATTTTTTCAATCAGTGAAGATCGCAAAATGCAGTGTGTTAATTAATAATTAAAATTTAAATGAAAACCTGGATTATAACGATATATATGCATCAAGAAAGGCATTCTGCACAATTCACAGATTTGGGTGCATATAATCGTTAAAATCACATTTAATCTTCACATCTGCTTCACGCTCATGATCTTCATAGTAATATTTCTAAATAAGGTAAAACAGAGGTTTATAGATTGTGTGCACCAGTGCACGCACTCTATAAACCTCTGTTTTACCTTAATTAGAAATGATATACTTATTATAATGTGATGTTTGATCATGATTATAATGAATATGAGATATCCTACTATCTGTGCATAAATGCTCTTTTTGATGCATTTATTTATGTAACGATGTTTTATGAGCTGGCTAATCAGATGCAACCCGAAAATGTGACCCACCTAGTATCGCCACCAAAATCACATACGTAATCGCTTCTTAAATATCAATCTGAGTTTAATATAAGAATAGCAGAATTACGAGGATTACACAAGATTTTCGAAAAAATAATCGAAGCTTTGTTTATTCAAACTATTTAAATTATTTTATTCAAATTATTTATTCAAATTATTTATTCAAATTATTTTATTCAAATCATTTATTCAAACTATTTATTCAAATTATTTATTCAAATTGTTCATTCTAGAATTTATTTAATTTATGTCTATAAATTCAAAACCATCATTCAAATTTGAATCTTTAAAATGTATTGCATCTAATTTAATATTTTTTAAAACATGTATAAAGTTTTTAAGTCTAAATTTATACTACCAGTAAAAGGTATTCTTATTATGTCCACTCCAAGTTCAGAAGCTTTTTTGCTCACTCGAAATATTTAATATCGTCTACCATTTTTTGAATAAGTGAAAGTTCAATTCAATACTTCGAAACCATTTATTTTGTTTTGGAAGATTATTAAACTTTTCAAGAACAATTGAGTGTCTAAAAACATAATATTAGTAAAATACAATATATGCTAGTGAGAATTACAGAAATGTTTGGAGATACAAATAACACTCAAAGATTCTTATAATATTCAATTCATGGCTCTCTATCGCTGTTAACTTTCATCATTTTTTTTTAATTCTTTTCTAAACCTTACAGTAACAGTTGCACCAATAGATAAATAAAATGGATTTGACTTGTTTATTATGATTTTTATAGTGAACATATAAATAACCATCTCTTTTTCATCAAACGTTACGATCTCAAATATTACTATACTTGCCAAAAAATTCATTGATAACATTTTTTTTTAATTCATTAATCATTTGAAAAACACCACGTCTATCTCAAAACCCATATGCATAATGCTTTCTCTATCAATATCTGTAAGTTTTTCTTACACCTTATGTTCAAGCTCTTCATAATGTTTTCATAAAGTTTGATCTTCATGCTTCCTTTTTCTGCTTTTATTTATGAGTGTGCTCATCAGATTGTTACTGTTCAAGTAGAATCTCATTTAGCGATGTAGATCAAAACAAAATAAACACGTAAATATGTATATCAACAAAAAGTGTCACCTCTTTTCTCTATACCTTTTTTTTATTTTTCATTTATCCTTTTTTTCTTTTTTTATTTTCTTTATATTTTTTACTTTTTTTTTGCTTTTTTTTTTCTTTCATATCTATATCTTTTTTTTCTTTACTTCTTTTACTTTTTATTATTTTTGTTTGTTTTTTTCTTTTCTTATTTTTTTTGCTCTTTCGTTGTTTTTACTTTTCATTATTTGTATTTTTTCTTCTTTTTCATTTTTATTTTTTTATTTATTTTTTTATCTATTTTTTATTTATTTTTTTTTAATTTATTTATTTATTTTGATTAAGTAATATACGTTATTTATATTTCAGTTATATAGTAGGTAAGCACTGAAAATAAAAAAACACAAAGTAGGTGTAATTTATACCAGGCAATAATAGCTAATGGCCTATATAATCATTTATTTATAAACATACATTAAGAATTTTTTCTTTGATAAGATCTACTGACTTTTGCTAAGGAGGAAAATCAGTTATTTATCTTCCTTATCACTTGATCAACTTTTTTGGGTCGTATTGCGACTATTATATGATCATTAATTTTTGTTAGATTGGCGATCATCTTTTACTTAGATAAGTATTTTTTTTTATTTATTTATTTATTTATTTAAATTTAACTAACATATATATATTTTAGATACTTTTTGCAATGATTTTAGCATAATGATGCGTTATTACCTCAGTCGGTTGACCCGTATGGGTCACCCAACATGACAGGTCACAGGTCGAAATTTACTCAAATGGGTCAAAATTCAAAACACACAAAAACCTACTATAATGCTAGTTACATATACACGGATCTTAAATTCATTTGCCAACATTAAAATTAATGATTTATACAATAATTTTGGATCTCCTTTAGTATAGGTGAGCATATATAAATTATTACAAAATTTTAATATATAAAACCTAACTAATTTGAGCCAATTTAAACTCTAACCTTAACCCTAACCCTAATAATTTATAAAATTACTTAAATTAGTTCAAAATAGTTAAGTTATATATGTTATAATTGTATAATAATTATATATGCCCACCTATACTAAAGATCAACCATAATTTTTTATTTGAAAATAAAATATGCATCATTTTTGTCAAATTACGAAACCAAATACTTAATAAATTATGGTTTGAGTATATAATCTATATAAATGAGAATAATGTAAGAATCAAATTTTAAATGCTATTCACAAGCAAAAAAAAAAATACCTAATTTGAAATGCTTGAACATGTACTTAAAATAACCTGCATTTAGAGATTATACACACCAATTTTTGCTAACGTAACGTGTGTATTCTTAACTGATTGTAATTCCTTGGCCTGAAGTTCATCTGTTGTATATAACCTACTGAAGAAACTATAGTAGAAAAAACATTATTGGTTGTACTTGTACTCATACTACTATCCGGGTAGACATTTCTATTATATGATCATAATAAATTACCTGGATAACTGAGTAATTTAATAGTACTGGGTAAAATTTTTTAGTGAGTACAATCTCTACTCTATTCGGTTCCTGCTTTCAAACAAAAAATATCTAAAGAAAAAAAAGATTAGTTCCGGTAACTAAAAGAGAAACTAATGAAGGCAAAAAAAAAAAAAAATCCAGTACTTATCCTTAAGACCAGCCCAGTCCTATCTTGCGTCTGATTGCTGTTTTAAAACAAAAACTACCTAAAAAAAAAAATTAATCTGGCAGCTAAAAAAAAAACTAATGAAGACAAAAAAAAAAGCTGGTACTTATCTTAAAGACTAGCCTGGTTCTATCTTGGTCCAGTCACTGCTTTCAAACAAAAAATGACTAAAAAAAAAAATTAGTTCCATCAACTGAAAGAGGAACTGATGAAGGACAACAAAAATTAATACTTATCCAACAAGATTACATCTGAAAAAAAAATGTTAGTAAATATAGAAAGAAAAGAAACGCAAAAACAAATCGACTTACATCAATTCCAACCACTCCAATAATGACAACTGTGACAATGACTCCAACTTCAACAACAAGACCACATCTGAAAAAAAAGCTTTATCAACAAAGAATGATGCAAAGACTCCAAAAATCCTTGAAGCACCTAAATAAGAAAGTTAGTAGAAACTAGTGAAAAAAAGAGCAAAAAAAACAAAAGCAAGAATGCCTAAAAAAAAAAATTGCTAACCTCAGAAAAACAGCGAAAAAAATCCTCTAAAATTCGATCACTGAGAACCTCCAAGTATTTAAAATAAGCAAGAAAAAGTTAAAGCAAAAAGACAAAAGGTAATAAAATTAATGTATATCTAATTTAAAAAAAAAAACTAACTACAAGGAAAATGACGAACAACTTCAAATTTCTACCAAAAAATGACACAAAGACCCCAAAGATCCACTTAAACACCTAAATAAGCAAGAAGTTGGTAAGTATTAGTACAAAAAAAATGAAAACCAGAAAAAAGTGACAGAAAACAATGCAAAAATGAAAAAAAAAAAAAATACCAACCTCAAAGATCTCAAACTCTTCATTACAAATACAAAAATCTATTATAAGTTCCCATAATGATTGTTTTTGCCTCTCCAAAGCCGAAATGATGCTGCAGAATTTTTCAGAATATTCATCACCGATTATGGTTGTGAGTTAATAATTGCTTCCAAGTGAACGATATATTTTTGTCCTAATAAGTAGAAGATCTCTGGCTTAATTTAAGTATCCATAAAAGTAATTTGTGCAAAGAGGTGCCATTCTTAATAAATAACTTAACCAATAAATTGATTATGTAAAATATCAATGAGTTATCAGGCGATATTGGACCAACTTGTAGTTTGAGCCATTTATTAGTCACAACATAAATCGAGAACCTTAAGAAAACTTGCATTATTAAATAGTGCTCTTTCCAAAGAATAGGAATAGACATTTTGCACCAATGTCGACTTACAAGTCCACATGAGTATAAAAAATAAAATTTATTTTTAAATTATTTCTATTAATTCGGGATGAATTATATTAATCTATATGCAATGGCGTCAAAGATTCTTAAGCACCTAAATAAATAACATATTAATGGAAGTTAATGCAAAAGACAAGAACCAAGAAAAAAATAATAAAAATAACTACAGTCAACTCTTTCTATAATGAACTGAAGATTCTGGAACAAAAGTTCGTTATAAAAAAATCACTATATTTTCTTTTAGAATCTATACCACTTTTTATACCGAACTATTATGACATTTTAAAATTTTTGAGTTCATTATATCCAGAGTTTGTTATAGAAAGGTTCGTTATATCCAGAGTCGTGTATATAGGGTGGGGAACGGGCCGGGCTAAGCCTGGAAATTTGTGGGCCGGGCTGGGCTAAGCTCAGGAATTTGTGAGCCGGGCCGGGCTTGGGCCTAATTTGGGCCTAAAATTTTGAGCCCGTTAATGTTTGGGCCGGGCCTAGATTGGGCTCGCTAAAATATTGGGCCGGGCCCGGGCTTTGTGAATGGGCCCGGTTAGGCCCAATGGGCCTAATAATAAAACAAAAAGGATGATTTACAGCCATATTCGATGATATATACCTTCTTAATAGATCTATTTTTATAAGCATCTTCAGGTTTGCTTTATAAGCTATGCTTTTGTTTTTGGCCTTTTATAATAAGCACATATATATGCATCTATGAATCTATTATGTGATAATAATTTTTATTATAATTAAAGTTGTGTAATTGAGATCGATTATATATGCATAATTGAAATCAATTATATCCATAATAGATGAAATTAATCTATAAGGACGAATATTTTTTATTCTTGATATGACCGACTTTGGTAATAAAAGAAATTTAAAAGTTTAAAGACTCAATTTGCTAATAATAAGTTATTCTAACGCTAATGTTTCAAGTTGATATTTTATTAATCTACTTAGCCAACTTAGTTGACTAAGTTAGTCGATTTTTAAAATATCGGCTTTGTCGATTATTAATATGTAATAGCATAAATCCTGTATATTAGCATTAGCATGAAAATAAATATCTGTTTAAGGTTATTAAAAAACTCAATCGCAATTAATTTTGGATCTAAGTAACTCTAATAATTAGATGATAAGCACTAAAAAAAGTTGTGTGTATATAGCAAAACAATGAATATGATAGTATAATTGAAAAGATACGAAGAAATAAATCATTAACGATCAAAAAAAATAATGCAATTGCAGGAGTTATAGGATAACATATTAATATCCAGTGTTGGCTTGACCAGACCAATTTGACCAGCAACTTTTTGGTTGGCCACTAATTTGCCCAACACTGAACATATCATATGATAAGTAAATATGAACAATCTCTTTTTGACTTCCAAATAATGCAAAAGTATTAAAGTTGTGGAGATGGTGAACAAACATGAAGAGTCACTTGTGAATTAAGCAAATCATTATCAGTTGTTCCAGAATTAATAAGAACAGCTGTAAGTGCTTATTTGCTGTGCTATATATGATAATACTGTAATAGTCAACTAAGTTGACTAAGTTTAATTAAAATTATCGTTTGACAAGCTTATGGAAATTTTATCGACTACAAACATTTTGAATTTTCAAACCTCTTATGTGCCTCCTTCCTAGTTTTAGCACAGCTACGTTATACAGCTCCATAACTTATTTGAAAAAAACAATTGCACCATCTGATTCACTAAAACAGATTATTAGTCTTGAAATCCTTCAAGATCATTAGATTTAACTGCCTAAGCAATTTATTCATGGGTTTAGAAAAATCACAAAACATATTTTAGAAACCCTTATAATACTAAATGATTTATTGCTAATATCATGAATATACTTAATATTAAAAAAAAAATGGATTGAAAAAAATTTTTTCAAATACAAATAACTCCATTTGATTTATGAAGTAATTTAAGTGCAGCAAAATCGATATCGATATCAATCTGCTATTACTTAAAAAAATTTAATTGTTAGATTTTAATTTTTACATGTAGTAATATACATACTTAAAAATAATTAATTACCTGGAAATTCTGATGCTGCTTCTTTGTTCGATAAATGTGATTATAAAAATAATATACGAATATTTTTTAATATATGTGAAAGCTAGTACATTAGTAAACTACATTAGTAAACTTAGTTATTTAGAATGTTACCATTAATAATATCTTCTAGAAAAATACACAGAAAGATAAATTTTATATAAAAAGTTAAAAAAAAAATAATGATAATACTGTAATAAATAAAAATTTAAAGAAATACAAGTCACTCTCGTTATAGTGAACTCTCGTTATAGTATAGTGAAGATAAATCCCAAACCAGTTTATATAAAAATCCATTCGATATAGTGAATTTACTAATAACCTCTCGATATAATGAACTTTTTAAAAATTTTTACTATGGAACAGATCACTTCACTATAATGAGAGTGACTTGTATCTTGTTATATATATCATTCTTTAGTATGTTCAACCTCGTTCTTTTGCACACATAAGCCAATCTTGGCCACATATTAATGTTTCAACAGTTTCCAGAGTTAGGTTTGACCGATAGTCATCAATAACCCTCCTAGCAGTACTAAACACCTGATTAATATAAGTTAGCATAAATTATATTAACAAACTATTACTTAAATATATCTTCACTTACTGATTCTGAAGCTACGGATGTAATTGGGATGGCAAGAATATCTCTTGCCATATATGCCACAGAAGAATATTTCGGCGCATTTTCTTTCCACCAAGCCAAAATGTCAAATAATTTAGAAGAACGGGGATGAAGCGGGTCTGTAAGATATTGCTTAAAATCATTTATTTTATTAGTAGCATTAGCTTGATTATCTGCAAGAAAACGGTCAAAGTTTTGCATTAATTCATCTTCCTGAGAAACAATGTTAAAAAATTATATCTATTAGTAGCAACTGCATCTTGCATATATGTTGTTTTATAAATTGCCATAACACTATATGTAATAATGAGTAACGTCAAGAGAAAACCTGTAAATCAATTTTTAATTTTCATGCAATAACAAACATATATGTGCATCTATAATACTGTAATGAGTACGTTGTGAGAAGAAAAAGGTTCAGATCATCATCGAGGTAGCTTAGGTCAATTTGTCCAAATCCACTATATAATGATCGAAATAGTAAAAATAATAGAAAAGTAGGAGTAGATTGAGTAGAATGTTAAATAGTAACAAAAATATATATAGTTCCAAAATACTTAACTTACAAAAATTATTAATAATAGTTACTCTAGCATTATCAAATTGTTAAAGTACATCGTTTATTGTATTTTTTCTTGTCTCCGTAATTTTTGTAAATTTGATACTGTTTATTAATAACAGAAAGAAAAGAAATTAAATTAGCGATCAATACCCTGCTTATATTAAAAACAAATTGATTAATTGAATGATCAAACATCATAACCAAAATACGTACCAAGTAGAAAAAATAAGAATTCAATATAGAACCAAAGTACTTCAATTTTAGGATAAATATTGTCTCAAATTATCTGCCTCTAGCCCAAAACCATTTTTCACTGACACAACGTATGCATGCTACAATGAATTCTATAAATGCAAATATTCTAAGCACATATTTCTCATTGTAAATTATACTTGCTGGCAAAACCAAGGCAAATCTCAAACTCAAAAAATCAATTGCTCTTTACAAAAAAATTAAATCAAAAAATAATCTTGATATTTTGCAAATATATTATATATAGCTATAAGAATATATATTATTTGCTTAAATAAAGATTATTAGTAAAGTTTTGAAGATAATTAGTTTGGATTTGAGCATGAACAAATTCAAACTAGAATAGTTTAGGATTCGGGCGGCAAGTATACTATAAGTGCAAATAAAAATTTCTATAATCTTTTTGAAATATTGATTATAAATTTGCTAAATGTAACTACATATATTTAAAATTAAAAATTTAGATTTACAGGTTTTTTTCTTGGCAGCACTCAAATAATTAGTGAATTAGCAAAACCGTATCAGTATTATTTTATATTCGAAAAATAAAAATTTAAAATAATCTACTTCATTTTAATAGAATTTAGGAATTTAGCTTGTTCTCTGCTTCAATATCTGACATATGCATTTTCTGTTTATACAAATTAGTTAACAACACCATTTTGTAGCGAGGATCCATTATCAAGGCAATACAATATGTAATTTCAATGTCTACCCAGTATTTATCAAACTTAGATTGCATCAGTACAACCATTTGACAGATACAAGGATCTGCATTAGCAGCATTTCGTTCAAGATGTATCTTGATTTTTACAACATAAGGAAGAAAAATATTTGATGTCAAGTAAGTACTTCCTGATATTATATTTGTAACTACATTATGATAAAAAAATTAATTATCATTATTATTATTATTTTTTTTAGTAAAATATACTCGAAAAGCATAGGTACGAATGGTCATGTGATTGGACTAATACCGGCAAGCCAAAGGTGCTGGAAATAAATTCAATTCAAGGACTTTAAGTTCGCAGAATACATTGAAAGTAATTTGAGCTGCATAATTTGAGCTGAGTGATTTGAGCTGAGTAATTTGAACTGAAATGATGATATGCTCCTGAGAAAATTAGCAAGTGAGATTGCAGCCGGCTGTTAAATATGAAACTAGCAGAATCAGGAGACTACAATGTGTGGTGGAAAGAGTTGGATCGAAAAAAAAAGAGATGGTTGTAAGCTTGGTTTGTTGAAAGAGGAACGAGTGTCGCAGTTATTTGTCGATTCTTTAAATACTGATTGTAGTTGGTGGCTTTCTTTATTCGCATGCAATTTTTGAAGTCTGATGTCTCTTTCGACCCAACCCATGTTGTCAGGCAGGGTTGTAGCACACGGTATGTAAGCCCTGACCATTCTCCCCTGTCTTTTCGATCAGTTGACTCCTGTCAACATACACAAAATTTATAATTACCATCATAAAATAGCTTTAAAAAGTCACAAATAATCTTTGCCTTTCTCCAGTCTTCTCAGAAAACATTATTTGATAAAAATTAGAATCACATAAAGAAAGACACTCAAAAACACTTTTATATAGAGCTGTCGAAGCTAATATTAGATAAACAGAGTTCCAACAGGTAGGCACATCGAGGGTTGGTTGCTGACTGGATGCAAGTTCAGGACGACCGATCACGGCATCTTCAAAGTTTTGTTGTCTAAGTTGTGAGCTGCAGATCCATTTCGCACACTCTCGAACTTTACTTGTAATATTCTTAACCATTTTAAGACCATCTCCGACTATACGATTCAAAATATGAGCACAACAACGTTGGTGTAAAAAAATACTATTAGCTATAAGCATGTTTTTTTTATCAAGATTATTTTTTATATTATTAATTGCAACATCGTTACTAGTTGCATTGTCTACAGTAATAGACAAAATTTTTGATACAACATCCCAATCACTAAAACATTCAAAAAGCATTTCACTAATAGCAACTCCCGTATGTGGTGCGGGAACTAATTTGAATGCTATAACTAATTTTTAAAATTTCCAATTGACATCGATAAAATGACATATAACGGCCATGTATTCGAGAGTTTAGTTTGATGTCCATAAATCCGTTGTATAACTCAAATTTTCCAGTACTTCGTGAATTAATATAGGGCTGCTAATTTAAGGTCTTCAAAGATTTTTTGAGAGTCTTTGCGAACTGTTTTTTTACTTATCATTTTAAATTGTTGCTGTAAATTGTAAACAAAGATTAGAAATCCTTCATGCTCGACTATATGAAATGGATACGCATGCATAATAATCATATTAATCAAATCTCGGCGACTTCTTTCTTGGGAAAATTTATAGGTTATAACGCCTGATGAAGAAAGCTGTAGTCTTTGTTGCGATTTGTCAGTTTTAAGATATTTACTACATTTGATATTTTTCATATGACGAATTAATGTACTGGTTCCTGTTATGTTGTCATGCTTTATTACACTTTTACAGTGTGTGTATTGAGCATAATCCTCTAATAAATTATACGTATATCACAAAGATTTACTATTTTATCAAATTAATAATTGCGATATTATATAAAACATGAACTTTTACTTTTTTGGGGATGCTCAATAAAATGACCTTTCTTAAAAACCCATGATATTAGCTTGCATTTTTTATTACTGGCAGTAACTTCAGAACTTTCATCAACTGTTGTTTCATCATTTTCGTTAACTATTTTGGTATTTTCATTCATGGTGGTTATTTCAGCACTTTCATTTATGATGGTTATTTCAGTATTTTCATTAATGGCAGTCATTTTGGCACTTTTATTGATAGTGGTTTCTTTTGGGATTTCATTTTCATTTGCACTTTCATCAACAGAAGAAAAGGTGCTTCCTAATATTACATTAATTTTATAAGTTTAACCAAAATCAAAAGACTATGATTTCTTTAACGTATTAATCCATACCATAGTCCATTTTTATTAATATTCCCAAGTCTATTCAGAGACGACGCAATCTAAAAAAAATAAAAAAAATTAACTACATTTCTCTCGATTCGTCTTTTTTTTGATATAAATACTTACACACGTTCTCTTCTACGACAGATAATTATTGCCTTCTGTAACTCTAATGTCGTGCTATTTAAAAACAATTTACGATGAGGATGGATCTTAAAATCATATTACCGTATATTATGTATTATATGCACAGACTCAAATAAAGTAAGCATCATCACGATTATTGCTGTTGCAGTCATAGAATTCCCGCATTACTATTGTCTTATTTTACTATTGTCTTCGCGAGCTTTATTGTGTCCATAAAATTCTATGATCACACTAATTCAAAAACAGTAATAACCAGACTCTTTCACATACCCGATATTTTTATAATAACAAAATTTGAAACAAAGATGCGTAAATATGTCAATTTTAGTACGTATTCAATATTCAATTTCAGAAAATATTTTCGTTCGATGTAAAAGTGATCAACATTAAAATTTCTTAAGTTAGAGCGCATTAAAAAATAATATTATAAATTATAGCATTCCATCTAACCAGGTCAAAAAAGTGAAAGAATAGCGATTGTATTATTATTATGATGATTTATTGTATCTATATGTAGTTTAAATTCCATCACCAATCACGTTATAGATCTCAAAGATCTCTAATTAAAAATTTGAACAATATCCACATGATAACTGCAGCAATTTATTAAAGTATATATTCTTATTTATGCATATACGGCGCAAAAAATCTAACAACCTCGATCGCTTTATATAGAATAAAGATCAACTACACATTAGAGATAAGCTGAATTTAGCAGTGGCTTATTTTAAGGTTCAGTAGTATGCATATGTAAAATAGTTCCTATTATATGCATATTATTCTTGGTGAATTATTTCTATATGAATGATTGAAATAATTTAAAAAATTTATCAATTTACTGTCAAAGTTTATGCATTATCTCTGTATAATGATATGGGGCGTTTAAATTTCCTGCATCATACTACTAATAATCAGCAAAATAGTGGATGATTTTTAGATTTTTAACTTTTTATATATATGATCTCAAAATTTGATTGGCTAATAAAGTTTAAACTTGATTGTGAGGTCTGACTAGACCCAGGTGGGCCTAGTCAGGCCGGGCTTAATTTTAATAAAGCCCGGTTCGGGCCTGTTATTCTGGCTTTTTTTTTTTCCCGGCCCGGGCTTGGGTTCAAAAAAATTTTCCAGGCCTTGGTCTGGGCCTACACTAGCCTGACTCGTCTCATTCCCCACCCTAGTCTTGTCACTATATTTACTTCTCTCTTAATAAAATTTTCTATTTAGCTTAGTCCATTCTTGGTCGCTAACCAAATTTCTAGAAATATTATAGGGTCATTTTTCTTTTTCACTGCCACTACTTCTTTATTTGGCCCAAAGTTAACCTTTTTATCTATTATTTTGACTTTTTTCTCTGATGCAATAACTAGAAGTTCTGATTTTTTTGTGTTGATCTCTATATTATTTATTCTGTAGAACTCTTCAGTGATTTTTAATGTTTTCTCAAGATCTTTTTTTGAGCTTGCTATGTAAGTAATATTATCTGCATAAGCTATTACTTCTACTTTAAGGCTTTGTTATTGGATTCTGTTTCTTGTTATATCTTCTGGCTATTCTATTACTATTTTGTGCCCTAATTTTCTTCTTTTTTAGATTGCTACTAACAGCAGTCATAAAATATTCTCTATACTAAGGGTGAAATGACTTCCTCTTGGTCTATACTGTCTTTTACTACAAACTTTTCTGTCAAATCTGTTCCCATAATTATACTTATTTCTCTTCTGTAATACAGTTGGAGGATAAACTTCTTCGTGGCCTGAAGGAGTTTTATCCTTTGTAGTGCTATTTCTAGCATCTTGATGCTGACAGAATCAAAAGCCTTTTCATATTTTGAAAAAGCAACCAAATTTCTTTCTTTTGTTTTCTTGCATTTTTGAGTAAGCTATTAATTAAATAGATTAGAGCTGATGTTCCTTCATCTGGAAGTCCTGCAAAGTTTCTTCTTTTTAGAACTTCCTTCTCTCACAAAATTTGGCTTAGTCTGTTGTTCAGCACTCTGACTACTGTTTTTCTAAAGGTTTCTAACAGCAAGATCAGCCTTACGTTGTTTAGATTATAATACCAATCCTCTCTTTTAGGTATTAAATATAGCATGCCTAACTTCCATTTCTTTGGCATATATCCTTCTGCTATATACATGCTTGCAAAGTTTCTGAATGTCTCTTTGGCCTTTTTTCTTGCCTATCTAATTAAGGAATATATTATGCCTGTTGGTTCTGATGTTGACTTATTCTTGGTCTGTTTTAAAGCTTCTTCTCATTCTTCTTCTAGGACTTTTTGGTCAAGTTCTTAATACCATTCTAATTTGACTTCTTCTATTGGCTTTTAAATATTTCTCCATTTTTCATTCATCTTTTTTAAGTCTATATTCCTTTCTCAGAATTGTTCAGTAAAATAAAACTTGACTTTTTTCAGAATCTCTGCTTCTTCTGTGAATAATTCTTCTTCTCCATTTATCTCTTTGAGCACTCTGTCAATTTTAATGCTTCTTTGTAGTTTTTCCAGCAGGCTATTGATCATTTTTCTTTGGTCAGTAATGATTATTTTATATCTTGCCTCAATGTACTTTTTGATTTCTTCTTTTTCTAGTTTATTTCTTTTTCTTTTTCAGTCTTTATATAGGATTCTCTATCACAATTCTGTTTCTTCATAGTTAATTTCTTCTTGTCTTCCTTTCTGACTCTCTGCTATTATTTCTTTATCTTCTATTTTCTCTAAATTTCACTTTATACGAATTTTATCTAATAGCTTCTATACTTCTTCCACTATCTTTCTGTCTTTTCCCAGCCTTTTGTCTCTTTTCAATTTACTGCACCATTTTTCTAAAGCTCATATATCTTTTCTTTGTTTCGCTAGATCTGCTGAGAATGCTAAATTGTTTTCAATTTCTAGAATTTTCTTTTTCTTTGGTAAAGCTGAGTTCATGGCTTTGCGTATGCTTAATTCTATTATATCCCACATTTCTTCAATTTCTTTTTTTTTTCTAGTTTCTTCTCTTCTTGTAGGTTCATCCTTCTGCACTTTTTATTTCTTTGCTCTTCTTTCTTTTTTGATTCTATTTTATTAATTATTTCTCTTTCTAATTTTGCTGTATATTCTTTTTATTCTTCTATTGTTGCTCTTTTCAAATCTAGATTGATTCTAGTCTTGTCTATTCTTCTTTTTCTCGTTACGTTTCTTTTACATAAATCCAAACCAGTTATTACTTTGCACCAAACCAGACAGTGATTGCTTGTTATTATATAGCTCATTTCTTCTATTTCTTTTTGGCTACCTCTTTTTTCTATTCTCTATCTAACCAAATTGTATATATTTTGGTTTTTGTATCTCAGCTTTCCCAAGTATATCTACTTGTTGTTGAATTTGTTTCTTTAAATATGTCTGCAAAATTCTCCTCTATTAATATACTTGTAATCTGCATTTTCTTATCTTTTCTTTCTTTAATACCTCTTGTGACTTCTTTGTTAAGGTCTATATTGAAATCTCTAATCATAATAAAACGTTGGTGCTTCTCTTTTTTTTTGTATTTTTTCCTTTAAATGTTTCCTTATAGTTTCTTGTATCTCTATATTTTCTGAAGCTATATATACTGCTATTATTATTATATACAGCCTTTTGAACCTTAGATCTAACTTAATGAAGTAAGAATTGCTTCTGTTCATATGTGCAACATGTTTTTCCCAAGTTTTTTTTATAATGAATCTGACTTCTGAGCCTTTTTTCTTGTTTTCTTCTGCTAATATTCAGAAGCTACCATACTCTCTATCTCTCTTAGTAGCAAACCTTCCTTTTTTCTCTGTAATGTTTGTTTCTGCCAGCTCTAAAATATCGATTTTCTTTTCTTTTATATAGTCTAGAATGTTCTCTATCTTTCTCTTATTTGCTTTTAAACTATTTATATTATGAAACCCTAATATTAATATATTATAGTTTTCTATATTTGTTTGCACTATTTGCTTTCTTTGTACTTCGCTTCTCCTTTTTCTTTTTTGGGCCAAGTTCTTCACCGCTCTAGCTCTTTCTCTATTTTCAACAATGGTGCCTTTCAATCTTCTTGTTGTTTTTTATATTTCTTTTCTTTTTTTGCTTTCTTTGTTTCATTATCATTGTTTTTTTTTCTCTT
>CAJVPZ010000953.1:0-16188 GCA_910592135.1 Racocetra fulgida | reverse complement strand
TAACTTTTACTATCTATTTGTATATCGTTTAGTACTGTAGTAACGAATAGATATATGAAATATTGTAAAACCCCTAATCTGAATACAAGCCTAAAAAAGAAATGTGACGACCAATCAAATGCGCGAACATTTTTGCAGATCATTCTAGAACCCGATTTCTAAATATGGTATATTTCCTGACTGCACTGGCAAGATATGATTAATTAAGATAATACCCTAACTGGAGGGCTTATTTGACCACTACCTTACAATAGAATACCATCAATCTGATGGCATCTTCTCATAGAGAAGTGAAAGAAAAAGAAAAAAATTTTAAAATAATACAGAGATATAGAGGATAACGTTAAAAATACAAACAAGAAAAGAAAGGGAAAAGAGAAAAACAAAAAAAAACCTAAACTAAATATGAGATTTTTTATTTGCACCAGACAGTCACAATTATAAGTCTGTATTAGACTCCATAAAAATTACATACTATTATTTAAACTAGTTTCTACTCTAATTTATATATATAGCATATCTAAGATAAGAAAAAACCCTGTGACAAGGTAAAAAAAATAGCTTCTTTGATATCAGCACTATAGAAAGGTCAGAAAGGTCAGAACTTTGTACTGGAGGTTTCAAGTTATTGTTTTCCAGATTGCCACATTCAAGGCACATAATCCACATATCCAGTTTTATATATGTCTATGTGTTTATTGTAACAGATAAAAAAGTAAACAATGTGACTGATTTGGTAAGTAAACAATATATCAATCTTTTGGAGAGGATAAACTAAATCACCCACTTTTTTATAAAATTTTTCTCAAAAAAAGTGAAGGGACAATAAGAGTATATAAAGTTCTTTTGTAAGTTTTACAGTTGTATAGGCAATTCTTCAAGCTTCAACAATCTTAATGAGAGTCTTTTGACTACTACTTATTCTCAAAATAGACCTTCTGGTTTGGATGCTGAATAACTTAGAAAGTTTATTTGACAAATTAGCAAAAAAACTTAACCCTAAGAAAAATCGTCCAAGTTACGCCTGCTCTTTGGTGTATTACATCTCTTGAACTTCATTGACAACAATCTATATAAAGATAAAAACAGTTTCCAGAATACCCTTCTGGTTTGGATACTGAATAATTTAAGGAGTCTACACAAAAGCAGAAAGGTTTGATCTTAAGAAAAACTATTCAAAAAATGTCTGCTTCTTGGTGTTTTGCATCTTCAGACTTTGTCAACAACTGCTTTACTCTAAGGTAGGACTGAAAAGTATCTATTTTAAAAATTTTTATATTATTTTTCTGTAGTTCAGTTTTTGTTATTGTTGTTCAGAGGATCATTGAAAAGAGTTTTTTATAAATACCTTTTTTTAATTAATTACTATGTTCTATAATAATTTAATATTTTATAAAAAAATATTTAATCTCCCTACTTTTTCTTAAAGCAAGAGATAGTTGGTCTCTATATTTTGGTCACTATAATTTTATAGGTTTTATATTTAGTTTTGCTATTAATTTGTATTAGGAATAAATTCTTTTTTCTATAATTATTGTATAATTTTTGTTAGAAATAAATCTCTTTTTATGATATTTTATTAAAATTTAATTTATTTTTCTTGAATTATATTTTTTTTATCTGTATTATTCTTTTGAGTATTATCTAAGTTACTAAATCTATCTTTTTGTCTATAAATTGTTAGTTATAATCTTTTTTTGTGAATATCACATTAGCAATAAGTCAACAATATTTTATCTTATTTATAAACTGTTTTATTCTATAAAATTATATAAACACATTTCTTAACTACTCAAACACTTAGTCAAGTAAAGTAACTTGTTAACCAGGGGTCTAACAACATTACATTACAGTATCTTTGTCAAAAAATGTACTAAGTCCGGGCCCCTGAAGGCATCAGTAACCCTTAAGCATCTAATAAAAGTAATAAGCCAGCCTTGACTATAAAAAAAAAAAAATTTAATAACTTGATTTTTATAATTTGATTTTAATAAGATAAAATTTTTTATGAACCCAGCCAGCTAGTTTTTTTTAACATTTTATATTTAAAATTTAAAATATTTCCAGTAAAAACAAAAAAAAGTTAAAGTGATGTTAAATTAAAAAGTAAGTATCGGGTAACAAATAGATAGATAAATTTTTTCTTAAATACAAGTTATATTAGACATGATGAATAATTTATATAATTTTATACTGTATGTTGATTTATGTTTAGTTCGATACGGAGAAAACAGATTTTTTACATAATTTGACAGCATTCATTTGGTCTACATCAAACTTTTTTATTATTTTGATTTCTGAATAAACTTATTTTAACAAATTTTTACGTGTGATGGTTTTTTTACAAAGTACGCAACTTTACAAAATTTTAAGCTTTTAAGAAACTTTATCCTACTACTGTATATCGAAATACTTTTGATCTACGTATTTTAGTCGCAAAATTGAAGTGAAAAAGGACATTTCGTGTAATTTTATACTATACAACCCGGAAAATAAGCTTCAAACTTAAATCTCAGATTAGCGGAAATAACATTAAAATCTTTATCCACGGTTATTCCCGTTTTATCTGAGATTTAGGGAACTAGGGTAGAGGATTATTTCTAAGAATTACTGTATAGTTGTTTATATAGTGTTAAATGCTGTATAAACAGCCAATAGGATTTAAGGATCGACAAATCAATCGATACCAACGCTAATATTAACGTTAAAGGTTTTTATTTGAAGATTATATACCAATTATACAAGTCTTATTGATGGTAAAGTACAAAGTTCTACCGTGAGCATTGTTTAATATCAAATCTTCGGATAAGAGTATTCACGTCTCATATTCAAATAAAAAAAAAAACTTAAAAAACATTATAGTACTGATTATATTAAAATCTATGTTTATATAAATAAAATATGAATGATAAACTCATCAAAAGAACAAAAGACTATTTAAATATGAAACCCATTTTTGTCTAAAGAAAACAAATTGAAACAACTGAAAGAAAATATTATATACACATATATCCAAAACTTAGTAATATAAATCATAAATATAACTTTTTTTTCTTTTTACCTATTTCAAATAAAATTTTAAAGAAACCAATCATTTTTTGTTGCTATCTAACCCAAAGCTTTTTTTAGATCATTCAACCTTCGTTTCAGTAGTTCTCTTTCATTTTCACTTTCTGCGTAGCGCATTTTCATCTCAATTAACATTTTTTCTAAACCTGCAAGCTGATCCTCTAAAGAATTATTGCGATCTATTAATTCCATATTTTTTTGTGCTAACGAATCAATTTGTCCTCTATACTTGTTTTCAATTTCAATTGGCTGGGCTACTAAAGTTTTACGCAAGTCTGCAGCTGTCATCTGAAGTTCCTCATTATCATCTTTAACCTTGGCAAGCTCTACTTTGGTGTTTACAAGTTCATTAGCCAATTCGACATGTTCACGATTAAGTGTTTGTAAACTACCCTCCAAATGCTTGACCTGATTAGTTAAGTGATAATTATTTGTCTTTATCTTCTCTATGGCTTCGGCTTCTGACATTAATCGTCGTTTTTCAGCTTCTTGTTGTGCGTAGTACGCCTGTTGATATTTAGAAAGCTTCTTGGTTGTAATCTTAACATTATACGCATCTTTAACAAATTCATTTGTCTTGTATTGAGTATCTGTAACTAATTGTGCAAGAACACCGGTGGCTGTGACCTAAATAATATATAATAATTATAATTATTATTAGATTCAAAAAATGAAAAATTCTTCTCAATCTATACCTGATAACTTTCAAATAAACCACTCTTTAAATATTCTAAAAGAGGTTCAAAATCCATTTCTATCAATTTCTTTTCATTTTTTTTTAGCAAAGCAATGCTAAATCGAAAGATAGATTCAATTCCTTCCATAAAAATAGTATCATATATCCGGAAAACCAATGATAGAGGGAATTTGTATGCAAAAAGTGTCATAAACCATTGTGATGCATACATTGATGAATTTATTCCTTGAGATCGGAGATGCTGATGAAGTTTGGGTAACATTTCTTCAACGAGATGGTCAAACTGGAAAAGTCTTAATTGAAGACCATCCATACCAGGTAAAAAGTGACCACGTAAATTATAAAATTTCATTATTTTGACAAGAACACAAAATGCTTCTTCATCAGGCATCTATTAAAAATAAATTATTCAATTAATCAAACTTGAAAAAAATTGTTTGTTCGCTTAAAATAAGATTAAAAAACTATATGTATATGACTTACCTTTTGCAAAAGTAAAGGACCAACGATAAATGATATACCTTGACAATATCCAACATCTTTGTCATAAAGAGAATACACTTTTACGACGTTGAACAAGCCTTCTTGACCTATTCCATCTTGATCTTGAAAATATTCATGTTTAGGAAAAGTACGATTCAAATCTCTCAAAATCATTTTTTCATGAGGACTTGTTTCCTTTAATAGTTGAGCGTAAGTGGACTCCAATTCAGTGTCTTTAGATTTGGACATGAGTTGCCATATCATGCCACGTAATGCTTGTGGAATTCCTTTTTGAATCATTTTTGACAATTTACTAGGTTGCGACCTGGCAACCGTCTCATAGTCAGAAACGATTTGACCCCAAAAGTCTACGAGTTAAGTAAAAGTTAATTAAAGAAGAAAAAAATTATATAAAAACAAAAAAACAAATAAACAAATAAAGGATTAAAAAAAATTACCCCAGTCGATGTCATCTTCAACATTAGCTTCAACTGCTTCGCTATGAACACGTTCAAAACTAGCCTTAATTTCAGCCACTCCTTGAAGGGACATTCTTCTTGCTTTTGGATCTTCTTGTAAAATTTGATTTTCTTTTTCAAGTCTCGCCAATAAAAGATCATAATTGGATCCGGTCGACGACACAGAACCAACAGAAAAACGATTTTCATCATTTTTAGAAATCACCGAAGGAGTAGGAGAACGACCACTGAAGATTGTTGATAAGGCACGTATAGAATTGGGAGTTTTCGGAAATCCCCAGTCAGAAAAACCCCATTCTTTTGATGGTTCTTCAGAGTTAACGGAATCATCTTCCAGAGATATATCATTCAATTCGGGATGTTCACCCAGAGAAGCAATAGACATACGATTCTCATCACCTTTATTATCATCTTCAATAATTTCATAGCTTTTAATATCCTTTTTATTAATTTGTTGCTGAAACGAAATTGAAGAAAAACTGCTTGATTTTGAGGCAGTTGAATCAGCGAAATCACTTGATTCATAGTCATTTCTCCCATCATCAGATGAAGTTGAGGAATAACTACTATTTCGAATTGCCTCATCTTTAAGTAATTCGGTAGAATCATTCTTATCTTTTGAATCTTCAGTAATTACATGATTATCTGTTGCATTTACAGATTTATTAGAATGTTCGTCAACGACATTCACAGATTTAATTTGATCTATATTCGAATTGTCTATGTCAGAGGACGTGGGTAAAAGAACATTTTTTTCTACATCCTTTTCCAATGACTTATCAGAAGAACCAGCTTGAAAAGATTCACCATTTGGAATGTGACCTTTTTCATCGAGAGTAGCAGTATGATCGGTCAAATCGGCAGATTCACTGAACGAGTCATCGTCATAAACTGAGGATGCAGAGGATGAAACTCTATCAATTTTATCACTTTCTTCAAAAGAGGTCGAATTCTGACTATCTAATTCATTAGGAGCTTTAAAATTTGGAGCGTAGTCATTATAATTATAGGGGTCGTTCTCATCTTTAGGAGTAGCGAAGGCATCGCTAAATTCATCGACCTCTGGCTCAGTTTCTTCAACGTGTGAATTAAAATGTCTTGTTGCTAAAATAGTTGGAACTTTGATTGAAAGTTCACTTTTTGTTGGTTCAACAGCAGTTGCCATTATGATATTATTATTAAACTCAACAAAAAATTTCAATCACCAAAATTTGATACTATTAGATTAATAAAATCAAAACGTTGAAGACAAATAAAAGTATAATATAAGCATAAAAATATTTTAAATAAAGAATATACTAAGATAGATCTGATAAATAGAGATTCATGATTCTAAGAAAAATTAATGACTTGGATTATTTCGTCAAATAAACGAAAAATAGTTTAATTACTATAAAGGAAAAGCCAAGGAGTCTCGCACAAATGAAACATAATTTCGTAGGTGTAACATTTTACATTTACAAATATGGAGTGAATTATCTTAATGTAGTACAGTGGTACAATCACAGCATAAAGGAATTTATTTAGGTTATTCAAAAATCTTCTTCCCGGCATCGACCAAATAGATTGCTCAAACTGGTTAGAATAATTTACTATATAAATATTTAGAATTTTGTGCGTATCAATCTATTAATAGAACATAGTTTTACATATATACAGCTAATCCATTCGACCATGGCGATTAAAAAAAATATTTGTCCCTAACAAAAAAAAAAAATTTAATAAATAATTCTTTATATACAACTTATGATAGATATATTTTATCATTTTTATAAGTCTTCTACAATGACAGAATCTTTGAATTTAATGAAAGCAAGAACAGGACGCGAAAAACAAGTGTATAAAGGCAACATACGTCAGGTTTGTCTCTCTCTTTTTTTTTTTAATGATTTTTTACTAGATCAAGTCATTTGTGATATATATTTATATTAATATAATTGATCTACATTATATTTTGAATATTTGAATATTTGAATATTTTTTTCTTTTTTTTTTGATTTTTAGGTAGCTGGTTGTGTACCAGTTAATAAGACAACGAAAAAAATTCTGCTAATAACGCGACGAAAGAAGAAAGGTGGATGGATGCTGGTAATAATTTACTTCAAACATATATTTTAATCATTATTATACACAAATGAATTTCTTATACGTTCAAACTAAAGCCTAAAGGAGGATGGGAAAATGATGAATCGAAACAAGAGGCGGCAATAAGAGAAACATATGAAGAAGGTTTGTCATTTTTTCAATAATAACATATATATATATTCCACGATTAACGATTATTATTATTTTTTTTTTTTGACAGCTGGTGCGCGAGGAAAAGTAACATCATTAATCGGTGTATGGGATCATAATGTTGTTAACAAAAAAACAGGGCTACCTAAGTCTACATTTAGTTTTTTTGAAATGGAAGTTGAACGATTGGAAGAAAGGTGGCCAGAAATGGATGAACGGGATAGACAATGGGTTTGTGTCTTAATCAGTATTTGAAATTTCGGACTCAAAAACTGTTCTCATGAGAACAATACAATAGTAATTGGTGTTCTCAAACAGTTATGATCACGGAATCGATATATAATGATCGAAGTAATTATGAATTAATACAACTACTTCGTATCAGAATTATCATTTAGTTATATTTGTCAACTTCTGGGTTAGCGTGACAATGTTATGCAGCCATTTACTATATACTTATGAGAACATTATTTTACTGGTTTCAAAAAATTTTAATAGTGAACAGTAAAAATTTAGAATGTGCACAAAATCTATAATCGGAGAACTCTGAGAACATTAATTTCAAACACTGGTCTTAATCATTTATTATTTTTATTTGATACATTACTAATATAATAGCTCATATGAATTTTAGTTTGCATACGATGACGCATTAAAAGTTTTGATAAAACCTTTTATGCGCGAAGTAGTTGAACAGTGTTCATTGGCACCATCCAACAAAAAGTCAAAAAAGGTAATTTGAGAACCTACCAAAATATCGAAGATATTCACAAAGATTAAGTGTTTCTCGTGAAAATCTCAGTAATATTCATGTATTTTTTTTTTTACAAAAAAACAGGAATTTTCTGAACCAAATATAAATAAGAGTAAAAATTTGAAATTTTCGGCCATAGTGGTTTTCTTTACTTTTATTATTTGGTATTTAATCCAAGACATTAGACAATATATATTCTGAAATGGTCATTTCATTCATTTATTTACGAACATTTGAAGCCACAATTTCATGATTTCATAGTCGCTTTTTTTTTTTTTTTAATTAAACTTAATTTCAACTAGATATATTACATTTTATGCTATATATTTTATTTTTGTTATTTCTCTTGTATAATATTTTAAAGCATTATCATAATTTTAAGCATTTATTCACTGTTATTTATTCACTGTCATTTAAACTTGCTAGAAATACAACACTTAGTTAAAATTTAAAATAAGGATCGTGTCAAGCCTGATGTGCTTTGTGTCATAGAAGTTTCATCTCAGATGCAAAATAGAATGACGTATGAACAGGCTTTAACGCTAGTAATTACTTCATTAAAAGGTACCCGTATGTTTGCAAATTGATCAAATGATGTGTAAGCCTGTTACTCCATGTAAATATTGATGTCATGTGATTCGGTTGTCTTTGTTATAGCCGTAACGGTAATTTCGGATTAAAATTTTTGTGACACGCCGGAATTCAATAGACTCAAAGATGGTAAAGAATAGACAGGGCATGACGGGATAAACCGAATATCAATAAGAATCAATCAACTTTGGTGTATAAAGCGCATGCAAATATTGCATATACTATGCATTCAATACGATTTTGTCAAAAGATTCGCGCAGAATTTTTTTATCCTAGAAGTCGCTCATAAATTTTTTTCTTGTATATCAAACAATTTTTATTGAATTTTGCAACATTTTGAGATTACCGCAAAATATATTCAATATATATAAATGTTAAAGAATTTTGTTTATCTTGTACATCATGACTGTATTAGCGATTTGCATGGATAGTCACTTGAATCGAAAGTTTCTAACTAAATTATAGTGTTATGACTTTTTTTTTTTTTTTTGTTAGACCAGAGAAGACCTTCAATAGGTGACTATGAGTTGCCTCCTAGACAGTGTGAGATTTTTACTCACTAAAAACTCTGGTGTTTATCATCATCGATATTCAAAAAAAGAATATCTCAGCAGAGCGGGTGTAAACGTTTCATTGTTTTTTACAACTTGGCTTGTAAAAAACGAAACATAATGATTTGGCCCTGGGAGGATTAAAACCTATCGCTTACACCAACCAGGGCAAGGGACCTCGCCAGGAGGAGTGTGTCTGCAAATCTTACTTACCAAAATACCGCAGACAAAGCTTACCATAGCGCCGATAGGCAAGCCCGCCCTTGGCACTGTGATAAATAAGACCAGATAATACCTCTTTGAAGGAAACCCTTCAGAAATGAAAAGGTTAAATAGGTGCAGCAACTGAACACAAGTGTGCAAAGAATGAAACACTTATCTTAAAGTTTAACCGCGTTAGACAAAGATTTTGGTAAGAAACGCGTCTAAAAAACGTCTACTCGTAAACAAAATATAGCAAATATATAAATAAACCGAGTAAAAAAAATTATATTTACAAGTAAATAAAGTATATAGACGAGTAAAGTACATAAACGTGTAAATAAATATCAACGAGTAAAAAAATGATCAATGAAGAAAAAAAAATGATAAGAAAAAAAAAAAAAAGACAAATCGAACGGCACAAGGAAGAAAACTATTTTTGATTAAGAATAATACCGAAAATTCATGTGACTGCGCTATTTAGTAACGGTAAAAAATTTCCCATCGATTATCATCGCAATCTGCCCTATCGCTGAGATTTTATGAGATGCATATGTCTAATCAGCGATATGGCTGTTCAAGTATAATCTCACATGGATAGGCAGAAAAAACGGATTTATTTGGATTTAATGTCAATCAGCCTTTACAATCAGCCTGTTCGATTCTACTCATTAACCGGTTTTTATTTACAAACAGATTGAGCTGATTAGCATCAATCGGATATATCCGTACGATTTTATAAAATAATTAGAGTTTGAATATTACGGGAAACATTAAATATGTTATATCTCAGTGTCCTACGTACATATCTTTAAATCAGTATCCGTATATTTGTCAAAATCAATATTGAGTTATTTAAGATTTTATCTTACGATAAAATGGGTTGTGTAATTTAACCAGTATTTTAGTCATTTTTGGGCAAATACAATGCAGGTACGTGCGTACCAGTACGTAAAATTTCGATTTTCTGAATCAGGCTTTCCTTTGACAGCAAACAAGTTCTTTTTTTACTATAGCACTCCAGCCCCTTTTTAGCCTAATAAGGGATTCTCATAAAGAAATCCGAATGGCACTGTAATTAGCCACAGTGATTGCCCATTTTGATTCTATTTCATACTTAGCCACAGTGCATAAATTAATGTAAAAATATATCTATATATCTATTTTAATTAACAGAATTATTTTTAGATATTTATTTATTTATAACGATAATGCGAGTTTGCACGCGTTTAATTGATTCCTGCTTATGTTTCGAAATACGAAATACGAAGCTTTGCATATCACAAAAGAAAGTGTTGATCCTGTGATCTTTAAGTAAATTTACAGCTTATCAAGTTTTTATTCGTACCGGGTACTGCCTAATTTTAAGTCCGAATGGTCTGGAGATCATGGAGCATACACTTTTCGTGACATGACTGACCTCTATAATACCATAAAGGTTAGGAAACAGATAAATTTGATTGATGTACCTTTGTCGCAAATTACTTTGCTAATTACTGCGCCATTGACCCATTCAAGGGGTTCCGATGTGACAATTTATGATCAGCAAGTGCACATCGATCTAACGGCTAGGTTCATGTAGATCTGAGCATGCGATCTGATGTCTAATTAGAGTATTTACGTACGTACGTATTTATTTTGTCATCGACAGTCTTGAGGAAATGGGCTAATTAGCCCATGATATTGTCAATCAGGGTTAGCAAATGGTCAATTGATCAAAAGATAAATATCTAAGATTTACATCTAGTGATAGACCTGAATTATTAATATATATATCTGATATAACTATATATTATTATTAACAATCGAATTTTTTACATCTATCGACCAATGAAATTATGATTTCTTGAAATACGCCAAGTTTTCGTATCAGATAGCTATAGTGTTTCAGTTTCAGATTTATATGATAATGAGTCTCGGATTTCGAGAAGCAACACTAACGCCTGATAAATAAAGTGATAAAATTTAATCTTAGATAATTGGCACGTGTAATTGAGATGTATTTCTCGATTGCTGTAACGGAAAATTCTTATTTAAAATTCAGACTATTAAGATAGCTTAGGTGATTGGTTCCAATCCCTAATTTAGATTGTATTTTTCTCGCAAAATTACAAACGTATGTACAGTACGTGACAAAAACGTGCACAGAAAGACAAATCAAACTGGAAATGCTCTATTAAACCGAGGACTATAACCGGAATTGTATACACTAGGAACGGAGTGATGAAATCACGAGGTGTATGGTTTACTGGGCATACAATCTCAAAACTTAATACCTGATTGGTCGGCATGATCATGGTTATCACATTTTTCTTATTCTTCACTCGATAAGGCATCGCATCGCGTATTATACTTAACTGCTGCTATTCTCCATAACGATGTTACCTAATTTAGTTATCGAACTTGAGTTAATAGATTTAAACTTATAAAATATTGGTGTTTACCGTTACCCCTTGAAAGAAAGGTTACACAATTATTTTCCTCCTATCGTTATCCAACACGAAAAATCGAAATAGCTAAGAATAGGATGTATGTACAGTACGTAACTAATTACCAATTATCTCAATCTAATAAATCGTTACGTACGTACGTACGTACGTACGTTATCATTCAAATTACCAGTGATTTGCATCATATAGCAATAATCGAGACTCAAATTTGCGTGACACATTGAATGAAAATCGTGTTTTAGTTATAAGTAGAGTTGCAGACATTAGAATATCAATTAACATATACTATGACGTATTGACGTGACATATTAGATATGACGTATTAGATATGACGTATAAGATATGACGTATTAGATATGACGTATTAGTTATGACGTATTAATTATGACGTATTAGATATGACGTATTAACATTATATATAAATTTACATGACGTAAAGGGTGACTTAAAAAAATAACTACCTAAATGTCTGCAACTATAGTTATAAGTAAAATTCATTCACTCATCCTAAATAAAGAATCTCATTCCTGGTTTAGCGTGACAACGTCTATGCTCCAATTATTATATTATATCTTTAATAACGTTAATATTGTTGGATAAAAATCGTGTGAAAGATTCTTTCACTCGATTTGGAAGTTCATAGTCGGATTCGTCAAACTTTTGCGCCATTACTTTGCTAGCCAAAAACAACTAAAAGTAATTGACTAATTAGGTGCGTAGCATTCAATAAAAAAAAAAAAATTGCTACGTACATTTGTGATTAAATCATTATCGTAATAACTAATTCTCCGACGAATAAGCTGTTTTATCAGCTTAACCCGGCTTATAAATATTGTAAATTTAACGTTAACTATATATTATAAAAATAATTGATTATTGAAATAGAGGCCAATCCAGAGCGGAATACAAAAAAAAAAAATTTTATGTAATTGTGTTAAAATTCTATTATAAATCTATTCATACGTATAACTACATAATTTGGCGCATATACACCGCAGTGCTCGTGACCTGAAGTTGGTCAACGATTATGATTCATACAACTCCTGAACTCCAGATATTCATACAACTCCTGAACTCCGGATATTCATACAACTCCTGAACTCCGGATATTCATTTATCTAATCAACCCAAATATTCGGTAAATCAACATTCAAATGATTTCGCATCTCTTGTGCCCTCATGCATAATGTTTCAAATCGGATCAAAAAGATGCAATCGATTAGTTGGCCAACTATTTTTTTAGTATGGGGTGGCTAAGCTTAACTAATCGAATAATCGACCAATCAATTATTCGATTAATCATTAGTTTATAAATTTATGTTGTTAATGCTAAACATGTACGTATTAATTTACTCAGTAAGCAAAGAATTATTTTTTATGAATCATATAACGATAAATTAGGGATGTTAAATTGCGAATCCGGTCCGGTCCGGTCCTAGGACCTGAAACAACGGTCCCAGACTTGACACAAAAACAAACACATATGATCATGGCGCAACAACATACACTTATTTTTTAAATGACATAATATCAAATAACAACAAATAACAAAATATTCAGGTTAATTTATGCGACAATCTATTATATAAGGAGCATTGAGGTAGATAAACACTATGAAATAATTCACGGGGACAAACACTATGAGACAAAAATATAATCTAATTGGCTGAAGTTAGATGAAGGTACCTGTTATACAAAAATCAATTTTTTAAAATTTAAAGAAAATTTTAATAAGTAAATCTCTCTTGGGCTTCTAAGTAAAGTTGTAGAAGAGACTTGTCTGGTTCTAATGGTGGTTAGATCATTAAAATTGGCCTTGTGGATCATGGATATAAGGATCTGCAAATTGGTGGTTATATAAAGTATTATTGTTTATAATATTTTGTGTAACTACTAATTTGCAGATCCTTATATTTGCAGTGTTTATTTTTTATATGCACAAAAATGTGCGCACATGTGCAGATCTAATTAAAATTTTAAATAAAGCAATTTGATTGGATTCGCACATATGTGTACATTTTTGCGTACGTAAAAAATAAACACTGTTTTTGGGATTCACAAGGCCAATTTTAATGATCTAACTACTATTAAAACTAGAAAAGTCTTCTTTACAATTTTATTTAGAAGTTTAAGAGAGATTTACTTATTAAAATTTTTTTTAAATTTTAAAAAATTGATTTTTATATTAAATTCTTATATTTGTATCTTTAATTCTAAGTATCTTGAGATCCACAAGGCTAATTTTGATGATCTAACTACTATTAGAATCAGAAAAATCTTTTTTACAACTTTATTTAGAGATCCAACAAACCCTAACTTGATAAAAAAACTTCTTTAATTTTAAAAAAAATTAATTTTTATATTAATTTATTATATTTTTTATATTAAATACTAAAAATAGAAGTTTTTTAAAGCAAGGCAGATTATATAATAATTAGCTAATTGAATCATCAAAATTTGATAAACTTGAATTAGTTCAACAAAGCAAAACAAGCAAAAAAAAAAGAAAGAAGCACAAAAATGATAGTTTAAACCTATCTTAATGTATTAATAAAAAATTGCAAAAAGGTAATTTTGCTTATAAAAATATCTTTGACCTCAACTCAAATTAATTTTAACTCTATGTTTAGGTCGCAGATAACTCCTATAATTCTTGAGTTAGCAAAGGCTCTGTCTAAGTCTCTAGTCTTAGTATCTTATAGATATAAAGTTCAAATAATGTAATTTCTTTTTTAATTAGATTTTAATAAAGATAGAGGCATAGTCTCACCTTTGAAGATTAAAAAAAAAAGAAATTAACTTTAATTCTAATGTTAAAGAAAACAACCTTCATAATTGAGATGTTTGCTTTTGTTGAGATACCTTTATATCAAGCAAAAATAAAAATTTTTAGTATTAAAACTAGCTGTAAACCCGGGCGTTGCTCCGGGATAAAATTTAATTTTTTAAAATTTTTTTAAAATTTGATTTTTTTATTTATTTTTTAATTTATAAGCTTTTTAAAGTTTTAAAAAAAGATATTATATTTTATCACTATAGTAATATATTGCTACCTCTAATTGACCAATTAGAATGCAAGATCAGGTGTAATATAAAATCAAAACAAATATTATCTTTTTTAAAAAATTGTCTGTAATCTAAAAATTTTGTTATAAACCTATTTTTTGTGTTTTAACAAAAAAATTATATATATAATTTTATTATTAACACTTTTTTTATTGTCTTTACACTATTTTTACCTCATCCTAACTCTAACTTATGAAAAATCAGATTATTTTAAGTTATTTTGATTTCATATTATACAGATTCTATAGATAGAAAAAATTATAAAATTTTTAAAAAAATATATATATTATATAATTAAAATTTAAAGAAGTTTTAATAAGATAATCTTTTTAGATTTAAATTAAAGTTGTAGAGCTAACTTTTCTGATTTTAATAATATTTAAATCATTAAAATTGAACCAGTAAATCCCAAGATATTTAAAATTAAAGATATAAATATAATACTACTATACTGTATAATACTATAATAATTTGTATTTTTAAATCTAAATATCTTAAGATTTACTAACAATTATTAAAACCAGAAAATTCTTCTCTACAACTTTATTTAGAAGCCCAAGAGAGGTTATTTTATTAAAATTTTTTTAATTTTTAAATTAAGATTTAAAAAAGTTTTTAATAAAATAACCTTTCTTGAGCTTCTAATTAAAGTTGTAGAGCTTACTTTACTAATTCTAATGGCATTTAAATTATTAAAATCGAATCAGTAGATTTTAAGATATTTAAAATTAAAGAAATGAATATAGTATTATAGTATTATAGACTATAATACTTTATGTAACTACCAATTTGTAGATCTTTATATTTATATCTTTAATTCCAAATATCTTGGGATCCACCAAGTCGATTTTGATAATTTAAATATCATTAGAACCAGAAAAATCTTCTCTACAACTTTACTTAGAAGCCCAAGAGAGGTTATCTTATTAAAAAGTTCTTTAATTTTTAAATTAAGATTTAAAAAAGTTTTTAATAAGATAACCTTTCTTGGGCTTCTAATTAAAGTTGTAGAGCTTACTTTTCTAATTCTAATGGTATTTAAATCATCAAAATTGAACTAGTAGATTCCAAGATATCTGAAATTAAAGATATAAATATAGTATTATAGACTATAATACTTCGTGTAACCACCAATTTGTATATCCTTATATTCGTGTCTTTAATCCTAAATATCTTAGGATCCACCAAGCCGATTTTGATAATCTAAACACCATTAGAACCAGAAAAGTCTTCTCTACAACTTTACTTAGAAGCTTAAAAGAGAGTATCTTATTAAAAACTTCTTTAATTTTAAAAAAATATATAAATTATGTATAATTAATATCACAGATTATTGTGAAATCGGATTATCGTGAAATTTGGATTTATTTTATATATGATTTTTAAAAATTTTTAGGGCCTTTTTTGTAGACTTTTTTTTTATAATTAATTGATAGTCTGCGAATAAATGAGAATGCTAATAATAAATTCTTATATAATGATATATATATATATAATAATACAAAAATCACCCTTTTCTACAATATAAAGTTTATTTTTTTTATTAAGCAAAGTTTTTTAAGCCTTTAATTAAAGTTGTAGAGCTAGTTTTTGTGATTCTAATGGTAGTAAG
>CAJVPZ010000952.1:0-16194 GCA_910592135.1 Racocetra fulgida | reverse complement strand
CGAAACTCAAAAGTCTTACTGAAAGTCAAACCCTATTTTTGCTTAAGTAATTGAAATATAATGATTTAAAAAAAATCATGTGACTCTTCACTTGAAATTGACCAATGAGATTGTGGATAAGAATTTATAGAATTTATTCGCCAATTTTAAGTGATGCAATCACATAATTTTTTATGATTGTTATATCTAAAAATCTGAATCAAGATCTGATTTGCCTTTGTCGAAGTCTGCATTATGTAATATATTTGTAAAATAAGTTTTGACTTTGGTAAAACATTTAGTTTCAGTAAGACTTTTGAGTTTTGGTAAGGCTTTTGAGTTTCAATAAGACTTTCAAGTTTGGTAAAAGTTTCAGTAAAAGTTTTGAGTTTTGGTAAGAGTCTTAAGTTTCGGTAAGAGTTTTAAATTTTAGTAAGACTTATGAGTTTTGGTAGGACTTTTGAGTTTTGGTAAAACTTTAGAGTTTTGGTAGGACTTTGAGTTTTGGTAGGACTTTTAAGTTTGGGTAGAACTTTCGAGTTTCAAATATTTCAGTAAACCAGATTCTGTTTGAAAGTACTTTTGGTAGACTTATGATTTTGGTAAATACTGAAAGTACCCACTTTCAGAGCCATTCTTAGTCTGGTATACTATATTTGATTCTAAAATTTCATATATAAAACTATCTTTCATGCTATAACAATAAAAATTCCTTGTGAACTTTTACTATAAGATCTCTTTTATACCCTAATCCTATCTAACTCTAATCCTAACTAAACATCTAAGTTCTTTTATTATTTTAAGTTGACAATTTATAATTTGTATATACATGCGATATATAAGCATATCGCAGGGTGCGACTTATATATTTATTCATAATTTATTAGTAATTCCAATATAAATTCAAATGCACAATAAAAATGTATATTTAATTCATCAACCAATTATTTATACTGTAAATTTATTCCATTGAAATTCTTGATATATTTCTTAAAAACTGGTCTGTTATAACAAAAACTATGTCAAATTCAAAATTACATATCAATATGAGTTTACTAATATAAAAAATGTTCATTCGGCCCAGATAGTTATTTTGTCAAATTTTCTTCTATTTTCTTATAAGTTCAAAACAAACAAACAATAGAGTATTTGTTTTACAAATCAAACCAGTTCATACCCTTTTCTATTTTAGATAACAAATGCAAACGTGGCTACATTCATATATAAGGCTAATTCCTCATAATCTGACTTGTTTAATTTCTATAGAAGCATTCATAAATAGCAGTACTTTGACCTTGTGATATTTAAATTGTATCCATTTTAAGTAGGGCCCAAGACACCAAAAGCTATTAGGTCACACAATTAATTTTTATATTGCTCAAAAATCTGTTTGGTTGGTTAGATTTTTATATTTTCTTTTAATTCTGACTAATAAATAATAAATCTAAAACACCTATTTATTCACGAAATGAGGCAATTAATTAGAATGCCATTATGTTTTAATTGGCTAACAATTTTGATGGTATATTTAGGTCCTTAATTGTGATAATTTTCAAATATTGGGCCTTTATTTGTAATTATTTCATTTTAGATCCTTATTTGTAATTATTTTCATTTTTGGGTCCTTATCTGTAAATTCTCCAAAAATTTATCGATTTTGGGTTGGTAGTTATATTATGCATGTGATTTTTACCTTTTATTATATAAAAAATGTGCCATATTGGGCAAAGTTTACCATAATACAGAATTATTTTCCAAAAATTCAAAAAGTTAATTATGAGTAAAATTAGTAAACAATTATGTAATGCAGGCCAAAATTTTGTAGATGTGCAATTGTTAATGACCAGGGTAAAATCACTACTTAAAAAAGTTTCAAACATCACGTAACAAATATATCAGGCACTAATAATTATATAACTACAAAAAATACAAATGAAAAAAAATTATAAACTAACAAGATAAGCAATTTTTTTATTTCAAATAAACTCAATAAACGTAATATTTATTATAACCAGAAAGTACAGGCAACTCTTTCTATAACAAACTGAAGATTTTGGAAGAAAAAAAGTCATTATATAAAATTATGTTTTTTTAAGAACCCATGCTACTTTTTATACTAAACTATTATGAAATTTCAAAATTTGGAGTTCATAATATCCAGAGTTCATTATAGAAAGGTTCGTTATACCCAGAGTTAACTGTACTATGATTAAGGTATTTTTAAATATTTGAAATATTCTATTGCCTTTTAAAAATGATTATAATCTTTCTCCAATTTATGCAATGGCTTAAAGTTTTTATTAATACTATCGAGCATTTGTTACTATTTGGATTCATTATGTTTTCTTCAACAATTTTTTTTGTTGTGTTCTGGATTCAGAATTATAAAACTTTTTGTTCAAATAAATAATCAGAATTATAGTTTTTCTGAAAAGCATTAAAAATAAAATCTACAATGCTTTTTGGTATAAATGCATTTCTGATTAGTTTTTATAATTTTATTCGATTTCATTCTTTTTCTATTTATTATTAGTTAAAATTTGGTTATGGCAATTAATGTACATTTTTAGAATATTGTGTTTATTTAATTTTATATCTTTAAAAAAATCACTTGGTTTGTCTAGATTGCAACGATCACTTTTCATACTGAAGAATTGAAGAAAAAAATCACTTACTAAAACAACTAATATTTTATAAATATTATTATTATCATGTGATAAATTAACAATATCACATGGTTTTTGAAACTTTTTTGAGTGGCAATTTTACCCTAGTCACTGTTAACCAATCAAAATCGAGGATCTGCTGTGACAAATTTGATTCCCTATAAAAAAAATTTAATAAACATATTCAGATTATATTCTGGGTAGGTTGAATCTATTTTGGTTGTATTCTGAACTGAAATTTATATACTCTAAAACATAGGCTTCAATATCAATATTGTTCTGGAAATTGTTTGGAAATTTTTTTTAAATTAGTTAAAATTCAGAAGTACCAGGATTTAAAATAAATTTTTGAAAATATTAAGAAAATTTTGGAAATATTCAGGAAAATTTTTAATTTAAAATTATTAATTTTATCTCTGTCATTTTATATATTATAAGATAAAACTAAATATTTGAATTTTATCAGAATGTAACCCGATTTTCTCTATCAACATAACGTATTTATTTGTTGCAACCTTAAAAATCCAACACAACAGTCTATAGCAGTAATATTGATAACTCCTATTTCGCCAAAGTTATGAAAACATTGTACATTATTTACATAAACTTCTGGACTTCTGATCCAATGCACATAAGCAAGCTTTGATATCTGACCCTCATATTCGTGTGTAAAATAGAATAAAACCTGGCCATAAAACTCCCATTCTTCAAATTTAATAGGCGCCTTTGGGCGGTATGCGTTCTTGTCAACTAGAAGCTTTGCCTACATAATTATTAAATATTTACAATACTTATATTTTAACTTTACAAGACATAATAAATTTAACTCACCACAATTGAATAATTATTTCGTGAGATATCTCCCTTACGGTTAGCAAATTGTGAGCCAATTACCACTTCAAATTTGGTTTGTAATTTTCCAACGTTAGGATTTTGTTATTAGTTATCTAAAAAAAATATTTTAAAATTAACATTTAAAGTATCAATTATTATACAACACACCTATGGTGTTTGCATATATTATAAGCATTAGAGTTAGCACTTATAGTTAGGATTAGGGTTGAGGTGTAGATCATTTTTGCTTAAAATACCTCACACTGATTAATTAGCCAGTTTTTAATATAATGTTAGGTGCATTTTAGTAGAATTCTAAATAACAAATCCTAAATAATACTTTAATGCAAGCTATATTTAAATCAAATACAGTCACATAATATTGCTTAATCTTACGGATCTCAGTTTTCGTCATTATATGTTCTTCAAACAATGAATATATTTTTTCTTCAATATTGGGAAGGTTAAAAAATGCTTAAATGACTAAATCTGTGACTTTTCAGAAGCCATTCTGAAAATTTCCTGATTATATTTGCTATGAAATTGCAAATGTATAAATTGTGTCTTTGTAGTTACTTGCTTTGTTAAATTTATATAAGGATTTTGTCACAAATAAACTAAAGGTATTAGCATTCTGCACAGCCTTTCCATCGGAAATTGCCATGTCGACCACAGAGGACCAGTTTCAAAAATCGAATCAGAAATATGTAAAAGATAGTGGAAGCTAATGAGAGTTGCTGAAAGACGATTAGGATCTTTTTGATAAAATTCTCTAAATTATATATAATATCAAAAAAAAAATTTATGATGTATACAACGATCTCAAGTATTTGTAAATAACCAAATATATCAAAAGAATATTGGAGTTTTGCTTCGAAATGATCTTATGAACATAGTAATTACTACACCTCGTAAGGTTTTTTCAAAGCAAAAACCTCAATATATTTTAGTTATAGCATATTTATAAATAAAATTTACCGCTCATAGTAATTAATGAAATCGATAAATAACTTTTTAATTTCTTTAAGCTCCTCATTAGAAATAATCAGCTCAAGGCATAGCTGAGTTGCTTTAACGAATTTTGCCCATCCGTTTATATGTCTGTAAATTTTAAAATATCAAAAATTAATAAAAAAGGTATATATAAAATAAATACAGTAATAGAAGTTTGACTCGATTAAAAATAACTATTCGAATTTTCATTTGTCTTATCTTTTTAGTATTCGAATATTTATTCAAAAATTTGGAGTAAATATTCGAATATTCGCTGAACATTCATTAGATATTAATAATTATAAAGTATTTATTCAAAACAAATAATAAATTAAAATAATTTTATGAAATTAAATTAATTGCTAATATTTGAGTATTCATTTAGTGAAACAATTAGACATGCAAAGTTGATTTTGCGTTTTGCAATATACGGATTTCCGGTCAGTGGTCAGATTTATTTTTTTTTAATCTACAGTGAACTAATAGGCTCATGTTCACATCTAAGGTCGCAAAAAGTTATTTTTCGCTTTTTATAACATGGAATCAGAAAATTGGGTTGGCAGACAAATTTCTTGTCTGTCAGTTCTATCAGATACTTTCAGGAAAATAGGGCACTATCGAGTAATACCGGATTAATTTTTTGAAAAATTTAAATAGCAAAATAGAATAATTGGCACAATTGTGGCTTAAAAAAAAATTGGAAATTTGAAAAAAAATAGGTCGGTGGATAATGCAAAATGAAAAATTAACTCCTTATATATTCGAACATTCAAATATTAAATGAATATTCGAAGATACTATTCATCGAGTCAGACATCTATAAATAAAAGTTGATATATACCTTGCCAGAAGATGAATCTGAAGAAGCGGAAGTGAATACAAGACTGTCTAATTATACCAATCTTCGGCTTTAAAACTATTATAATATTTTCAGATGTTAATTAGTGGTCTTCCGAATTCTAATAGCATCATTTTTCGATTATTCTCTATTATCTTTCTAATCTTATCCCAGTTGTGTGTTGAAATTTTGTATTCAGTATTATTAAGGTTTTCATTATTGTAAAATTTACCAATGAAATGGCACAACATATGTTGCGCAACATTTTCAAAAAGAGCATACATTATATCCACTAGGAATGATGCTGGAAAGTCAATTGAACTTAATTCAAATAAGATGCTATGTCCATTCACTCCAGTTTCATGTTCGATTTTATGTCGATCATTTTTGCTTTTACATTCTGTTTTTGTAATATCTCAAAGGTAACTGTTATGGGTATACATTGGTAAATGGTTTGGATCATATATAGTACCTTTGTACCCTCGTGGTGGTGAAAGCGGAAAATAAACATGCCTTGATTTTTCAGAATACATTCCAGAAAAGTAACAATATCGACATCCACTATAGGCATTGTGACCAGATACACACATTACTTTGGATAGGGCAGGAATATCTCCAGATACTGATACTATATGAACTCGTAATGTGAACATTTCTTGCATTAATTCATCATAACATGATACACTAGCTACATAAATTATATAATATTGTAAATTATAAATTAATTTAAAAATTAAAATTTTAAAATGCCAAAGGCTTTCTAAAAAATAACAATACAACAGGGTGAAACTGTATTAGAAGGGTTATGTTATTGATGCACACCACTGCCTATCCCTAATGAATTGTAGATCTGCATCAAAAAGATAACCTAAAAATGCAGATTTCATCCTGTTCATATCCACACTGATAATAAAAAACAACTTAAGTTTCACTCTGTCCTATAATAATAAAATAAATAAATAAAAATAAAATTACCCTCAAGACATTTTAATTCATCTATCAGCGGCCGTAAAAAACTATTTAAATTTTTTAGTAAATTTGGCCCTGGAATAATCGCAGCTATTATCAAATTTTCTTTCTTCACTCTTTGAAATGGAGGTAGGTTCGCATTTATTAATAAAACAATCCAGCAATCATTCCGCTTCTGCTTGAACAATTGGTAACCATCTACAGATATAGTAAAAGCAATATCACGAGGATCCGAAAATAGTCCTGATGCAGCCAAAGATTTATAACAGTTACCATCAAAGATATCTCCTATTTTACCATTTTTAGATGAGTATTCTATTCTTGATATATATTTGTGACGATATCGTAGAATTTTTGAACGTTCTAAATTATTGTATTGCATTTTCAGGCTATCAATTATTGAAAAATAAGCTGCAGATTTACAAGCTGTTTTGTGTGTTTTTTCTAATATATATTACGGTTTTCCACAAATAGGACACACTTCACAACTAGAATTGTTCTTATTAAATATACAACAAGAATTCCAGCACATATCTACAAGTGTTGGCTTGATTGGAACTATATTACTAAAAAGTTTTCAAAGTCTATAGAAAGAAATATCTGAAAGCCCAAATATTTTCATAATTTCTTTAAAAGCTTGATCTGTTAAAGAATACTTGTTTTTAACATAAAGAAGACGAAGCCTTTTAATTATATCAGCTGATAATTCTTTTTTTTTTTTAAAAAAAAAAAAAGTATATTAATATTTATATACAAATAAGGCTTCTTATTAAAAGCTTACCGATTTCAGGAATAGATCTATCATTGCTACTTCCTTCTCCTAGTTCACAATCTTCATCAAACTCTATATCCGCTAAAATATCAGAAGTCTCATCTAAAGAGTTTATTGTTGTATAAGACATTAATTGCTGTTCATCAGCTTCTTCTCCAAGTTCCAACTCCATCTTCTCAATTTCATCTTCAAGTTTCAATTCCATCTCCTCAATTTCTTCTCTAAGTTCCAACTCCATTTCACCAGCTCCTTCACCATTTAAACGATTTAATGTAGAAAATGAAAGATCCGAAATGAGTTCAGAAATATTTTCGTTTTGGCTTTCTAGTATACTATAAGTTGGCATATCGTCACTAGACTTATTTAAAATTTGCGTATTAATTAATGGGATGTGTGGGCTTCAAATTTCTCTTTCTCATCGTCTATGTCTTGTTTGCGAAGAGATGCTTATTAATTTTTCTGCATTACCAGTCTTTTTTCGGCAAAATACACAAGCACAAAGAACTACCTTTCTTATTACTTTATTTGAAGTATTATAAAGTAATTATTTAAATAAGTGGTGTGAGATTAAAGATAACAATCTTCTTAAAATTTCAATAATTATTTCACTTACTCACGTTAGTCTCAAAGTTATATATTATTGATTACTAGTTTCCTCCAACAATGTCTTATGATATACACATGCAGATAATATTATGCTAATTTTAAAAAATAGTAAACCTTTTATTTATTGTCACGGCTTTTACTGATCATAAATATAGATTTCAGCACCACCAACCTCTCAATACGAAGGTGTGGTTTACTTTAACGCTAGCATTTGTTTGATTGAAAGTGAAAAGGAAAGAATTTGTTTTTTCATATTCTTTATATACATAAAATTTGACTCTTAACTAATTACATAATTTATTTTTCGATATTTGACTTTTACTTTAATTACTAGCTGACTTTCATCAATTACTATATTTTTCATGCATCATATTTGATTTTGCGCTTGTGATTGATTCACATAATTGCAAGACCTCTCGAACCTGACTAAAGTAACTAAGCAATAAATATCTTTACAATATTCTTTTTTTTTTCCCAATAACTCTAATTTTTTAATTCACTTAATTTAGAAATTCTTTAACTGTTACACTACAAACCACATATCTTGAACAACAACTTTTATTGCAAACCATTTTGACTGTAGCACTTCTTACGATTTTTTTCTTTTATATGATTTTTTACCTATGATGTAACAATCATTTACGTATACTAAAACAGTAATAATATGATGCATTAAAAATCAGCTCTACAAGTATAAATTTTGATCTAACTGATAAATCATATTACCTGATCACTGTTACACCAACTCTGCAATGGTTCAACAATCGAGTTGTTGGCTTTTAAGAAAAAATAATAATTCAAGACCTTTTTATTCTTATCTTGTTTATACAATAATTAAATACTAATATTTACCTTGTTTTTCTATAAAATATGGCTGATAATTCAAACAATGCAAATGACCATAATGGGGATAAAAATATGGCTTTTGAAACGAACCCAAATGTTGCTTCGCTTCTTCAGTTATTGTCAAAGCTGATAGCTTTACAGCAATTTCTTACTTCCACGACCCAAACTACTTCAGCACTAAATGCTATTATTAGGGTCGTTAATACATTGGTAAAATTTTTTTTTTTTATAAAAAAAAAAATGTGATTTTAAGTAAAATTTCTTTGATAAGTTTCCACGAGAGTCTGCCCAAAATCTAATTACGAAAGAAGAGTAGAAACAATAGAGAAAAATCAAAAAACCAGAGAAAGTTGGAAGGACTTTTTGCGTTTATCGCATGATATATACTGGACATATTGGTAAATTTTGTATCTTTTCTATCTGTATGCATATGCACATGATAATTATTTTACTTTTGTTTATATACATATAGAGAAACCTATGTGACAGGTTAGGGGCCAGTTGCCAAAAGGGCAAGTATGCATCAAAGCAGGTTCCAGGCAAAATCAGAACAATAATTAATGATGTACGTGCTGCAGTAATAAAATTATTATTGTTTTTTATTATAACTAACAATTATATATATTATATCATTAGTTTAAACGTGAATTTCTGACATTCCCTGTTTTAGTTGGCGATTTCGTTTTGCAAAAAATTTCTGAGAGTATTCTTAGAAATTAGGGTATCATTTTTTGCTTTAATTTTAATAAACTAATAATAGTTAATATTTGAAATTTGTTATAGTGGAAACTGAACGCAAGAAAAAAAATCCAAGAAGCCTATGATAAAGGCATTGCACCTCCTCCAAAACGTAAAAACATCATCCCTTCTTTAAGAAATAAGAGAGTGGCAATAACTCTTTCACCAACATTATCAAATTCAAGCGTTATTACTACACCAATTGAAATTGGCAATGATGAAGTTGGTGATAATATTGACGCTGAATTATCCTTATCCGAATTACAAGAAACTAATGATAACCTATATTATCGGAATCACCTGCGCCTATTATACGATCTAAAAAGGCAATTGGAAAATTTTCAGATATTAATAACCAACCATTAACACAAGTAAAGCAAAATAGGAATGATTCTGGTATTAAACTATATTTAATACTCAACTTTTTTTTATTATTTTAAGATTATCATACTATATAATAATTTAATATGTAGGAAAAAAAAAGGTAGCAACAGCAAATTCAAAACATGCAACTAAGAAGCAAGCAAAGAAAAAATTTGAATTCGACAATGATGAATCTGAAGATAATATTGATGTTGAATTCGAATTACCAGAAGATGATGATATTTCACATGAATTACATGCGCCTATTATATGATCTAAAGGAAAGTTGTCAGACATTAGTAATCATTAAGTGAAACAGATTGGGAATAATTCTGGTATTGTATCATAATTAATACTTAGTTTTTTATAATTTTAAGATTACTGTACTATATTTATAATTTAATAAATATAAAAAAAAAAGGCAGCAATGACAAATTTGAAATGTGCAACTAAAAAGCAAGCCAAGAAGAAAGTCGAATCCGACAATGATGAAGCTGAAAATAATATTGATGTCGAATCTGAACATCTAGAAACCGACATTAGCACTTCATTTAAATTATCTGCACCTATTACACGATCTAAAAAGCATTTGAAAAGTTATCAGACATTAGTAATCAACCATTAATACAAGTGCAACAGAGTGGAAATAATTCTGGTATCAAATCATAATTAATACTTGGCTTTTTTATTATTTTAAAATCTTACTGTCTATATTTCTAATTTAATATATAGGTAAAAAAAAAGTAGCAATGGTACATTTGAAATGTGTAACTAAGAAGCAAGTAATGAAGAAAACTGAATCTAAAAGGACTAGAAAATAGAAAGTAAACGGCATTGTAGTTTCTATTTTATTGTTAGTTTTTTTTGCTGGAAAAATGCTATTTTAATGTATAATGCATGTATATTGCATAAATAATATATATTATATATTATATATTCATATATAATAAATTTGCAAAATACCTGGTTGTATTGTGGTTTTTAATTACAAAATATGCAGTTATACACAGTTTTTATTCATAAAACGTTCTGATTTATAATCCTACAAACATGTGAAGTTCACCAAAAACATTCAGGTTTTTAATATAAATGCAAAATAAAAGTTGCAATGTATTCGGAATTCTTCTGGAAATAAAGTTTTTATTAATTATTCTGGAAAATGCTCGATTTTTCAAAAAAAAAACATAATCAGTTTCTGGCACTTATTCAAAAGAATCTGATTGCAATTGTGAATTTCTCGGGACAAAAAACCAGATAATTTCCTGAACTAATAATTCGGAGCACTTCTGGGATATATCAGCAGCTTCTTTTTTCATAGGGATTGGTGCATACTTGTCTATCTTTTGAGGTTTTATTTAAACTATTGTTTAAAAATATGTATGTACCTGCTATTATAAACACATATACTTGCTATTAGAACCAAAAAAAAAACATATAAAATGCTTATTTTGAGCATTTCTAATTTGAATATTTTTCAGGTCGGGTTGGGTTCGGTTCGAGTTACAGCCGTTTTCATAATTCCTGAGACACTTGTAAAAAATTAGCCAAATGAATTTTGGACGATCTGGTTAATTTATTATTTTAGCATAATAGATTCAATAAAATTGGTATGTGAATCAGCCAAAAATCATTCGGCTAATTTTTACAGGTGTCCCAGAAATTATCCGAAATTTCAGGTCGGGTTTGGGTTGACCCAACCCGATACTAGCTATATATTACGAGGCATTATTTAGTTAAAATATAATTTTTTTACTAGTGATTGATGGCCTAGTGCAATCTTCACGTAAACGTGAATATACAAAATTGGAAACAGATTTAATATGAATGTTTAAAGTTGTCAGCAATATGAAAGCGTTATTTAACCATGTTAATGATACTGAAATTTGTAGATTCAACCAATCAGGTTTCATAAAGGAAACCATTCTGAAAAGTTCTGAATTAGACTTGAGTAATTTTTGCATGTCTTTATATTTTGATTAAATAATAATAATAATTATTAGTATTATTTTAAATCAAATGTCATTATTTTGTTTATGATAAAGTAAATTGCTTTGTTAAATAAAATTGAAATTTTGAAAAATTTGGACCGAAGGATAATGCATAATGATAAATTAACTTGGTGTGACATTGGAGATCAATAAAATAATTTATTCATACTCATAGCTATTTACTGTAAAGGTGGAAACAATAATTAATTATACGACAGAAAATTTCTTCTATCAGAGTTAATTTCACTAGTAGCTGTACATGGAAGCGGAATTAATTTCAATAAAAAACACCGAAATCGTTATTTTTCATCATTACCAGTATTGTACACTTAGATAATTACCTGACTGATATATTGTATATCGATAATAAAAATCAGCAGGGATGGTATGTCACAATGTCCAATTGGTTTCAATTTTTTTGGACATATGCCCAAAAAAAATTGAAACCAATTGGACATTGTGACGTGCCATCCCTGAAAATCAGCGTAAATAAATGCCATATTTTATTGATTTGATTGTCGAAAAAGTAATCTTTTGAAGAGTTAAGTAATCATCCAGCAGTCATGTTGATAATTAACAGCTTATTTTTTTTTAGGCTTTCCGTTCCTGGTTTTACGGACAACGTCGCGCAGCTATCTAGTTGATTATTTTGATTGGCTCTCTCCTTTATTTTTCTTAAGTACAATCGAAGGGAAGCTTACTTTGCTCATTCTGTATTTAATTTACTTTGACAATTATTTTCATTTTGCTCTTTTTTTTAATTACTCAATACATATCTTAGCAATACTATAACTTGTTTTATAATAGTGTTTTAAAATAGTATTATTTATAATCTCTAATAATAGTGACAAAATAATAACTATAAAACTGCTAAGAAAAATCAAAACTGATCTAAACTAAAAAACATAAAGTATTAGTGGCATATTCACAAGACAATAAGCAAGAATAAAAAAATAATATTATATATTCCAGATTTGCAAATTATATAATCTATAAGTAATAATTTACTCAATCTTCTTTCTTATAAAATGATATGCAGCATATGTATGTTTTATCAAAAGTGACATTGGGAAAAGGTTTGAGATCAAATCTTCATTTATATTATCCGGCCAGCAACAAATAGTCGTCGTTTCTATCAAGTAAACCGAGAGAGGGTGATCTTCTCGTATAGTTTCTGCTAGCAATTGACGAAACATGAATCGTTTCAAGGCTCGCATAAATACTTCAGCTGGGATAAGGTTTGAATTCTGCTTGAAATCTTTTTTCTCAAAAGAACAAACAGCTATTATATCATTTTCGATTTCCAAATTTTGATATACAAATAAGATTTTTTAAGCTCCTACTTATTTTCGGAATACGCTATTTCTTTTTAATTCTGAAACCCCACAATATATAAAATGCCTAATACTCATGGCCGAAAAAGATCCGGAAAAATAATGACTAACGCTAAATTATTCTTTCATTTAAACAAATGCTATAAATAGCAAGATTATCACACAGTGAAAACTTATTTCCGGATCTTTTTTTCACCACACTAACAAATCAATAATAAATAAATTAACAAATTAAGAATAATGTGCAATATCGATATATGATTATCTTTTCTAAATAGGAAATTTAGTATTAGCGTTAGCATTAGACCTAAGGTTTACAAGTTTAGCATGAACATTATGTACAAATAATTTTTTAAAGTTGCATGCAAGTAGATCTACGATATGTAAGCCCATTATATCTAGGGATGTCTTTTTTTAGTTTCATATAAAATTTTATATTATTTCGGGAAGAAATGCAGGTTTTGTAGTCTATTTGTTCCGCGTCGTTACGCAGTTTAGGTCGATCCGGATTGGCACGTGTCATTCGTGAATCGAAATGAAGAATGTCATTCCATAAATAGAATTAAGCAATAAATTAAATTATACACATCTGACTTCACTTGCTCGCACACATGGTTCTAGATAATATGTTCACTCAATTAGTATTAATGGATGCACTTCTGCACCTAACCAGATTTTTCCAACATATCTCTGCTTCAAGCTTCCGAAAACCGAAAAGGCACGGGTGACCCGGGTGAAGGTTTTTTAGACGGGTCAAATCACTAATTGAATCAATAAAAGTAAAAGATGATTATCATATGAACATGAACTGGTACTCGGGTTTATTTTTGTCTGAATTGACCCGATCGGAAATGTCGGAAGGTGATTTTCAAGGCAAAGACCCTATTTGTCACGTGATGATCGAAGCATTTTTGAGTGGCGATTTTACCACGGTCGAAAAATACTGTCGTTCCAATTTTACCACAACTGATTCTCGAGTTTGGGGTCAACTGCTACAATTGTTACTAATTATTGACCGGAATTAAGTTCTTAGCTTTTTATTACAAAAATAAAAATTTTTATGAAAATAGGCCTATAGTATAGTAAAATTAGTCCAGGAACATTTTTCACATAATGCGCAGCTGTGATTTATTAGTAAAATTTTGGTCTAAATTTTTGATCGTCGCTCTTAGTCAATCAAAATCGAGAGAACCTGCTGTGACACGACAGCTAGGTTATTTCTTGCAATAATTCTGTCGAATTAAGCAATAATTATGGTTTATTAGCCAGGAAATAAAACATTTGGCATCAACTAGCTGGTCAGCTAAGCCGTCTAGCCTAGTGATACGGGCCGACCCCGGCCCATCGGCTGGGCGAGCGGGCGGGCCGAGGGTCGACCCACACCTTCACAGGGCGGGCGGGTCGACTAAGATAAGTTAGGTAAGTTACTGAGATAATTGATGTAAGTTGCCAGAATTTTTGGCTAAGTTATTCAAATTAGATTGGAATTAATCATAGATTCGGCCATCATTAAGTCAGAATCAAAGAAAAGAAAGTTGCTCCTAGCTCTCCCACAAAAATTGTCAGCCCTGTTATTTTGACCAATTGAATTTCAGGATCAAGTGTAACGTAAAAATCGAAACAACCCACTTTTTTTACAAAATTTTAATTAGGAAACCGCCTTCTGCGGCCTAATTAAAAATATTCCTCGTGACGTTGTACTAATAGGCGCCATATTGTTCTAATACTAACCTTAACTATAACACGGTTTTCTTGGTTTTCATTTTACACGTAACTTTTTACTTAGACGTTTGTTTTGATACCTGATCTTAAATTTTGATTGATCAAAATTACCGGGGATGAACAATTTTTTGTGGGAACACTATCTGAAATGAAAAGATAGTGTATTGTTGGATTTTGAGATGGGAGACAGTCAACCAACATAAAACACAAGCATGGTTGTCGGGAATTATTGGAGATATGGCAATTTGTTCAGAAAATTACTTAACAATTACCGAATTACAGATAGGAGATCATTCTATATGACTGTTTGGTGATTTTGGTTTGACTAAAAATTTTTTAATAATATGGCCAGCCCGGTCGACCTGCCCGAGTAATTTTGTCGGCCGGGTCAGCCCAAGCATTTGGCATCGGCCCGTATCACTAAGCGTGAAGATCAAACTTTAAACAACATTTGCAAGAAAAAAGAAAACGTTATAGAATCTGAAGAGCTTGAACATACGGTGTATGAAAAACTTACGGATATTGATGGAGAAAGCATTACGAATATGGATCTTGAGATAGATGTGGATGTTTCTCAAATGATTAACGAATAAAAAAAATGATATCAATGAATTTTTTTGCAAGTACAACAATACTAGAGATCGTAATGTTCTATGAAAAAGAGACGGTTATTTACATGTTCTCCATAAACAGTACCGTAATAAACAAATCAAATACATTTCATTTATCCATTGGTGCAACTGTTACTGTGAGCTTGAGAAGAGTATTAAAAAATATTATGAAAGTTAACAGCGATAGGGAGCCACGAATTGAACATTATAGGTGTTAATTGTATCTCCGGAAATTTCTGTAATTCTCACTGGTGTATATTTTATTTTACTAATATTATGTTTCAGGTACTCAATTGTTCTTGAAAAATCTAATAATCTTCCAAAAAAAATAAATGGCTTCGAAGTACTGAATCGAACTTTCATTTATTCAAAAGATGGTAGACGAAAAAAGCTTCCGAAAAATCGGAGTGGGCGTAATAAAAACACCTTTTACTGGTAGTATTAATTCAGACTTAAAGCTTTATACGTGTATTAAAAAAAAATGTATTTAGATGCAATACATGTTAAATATTCAAATTTGAATGACGGTTTTGAATTTATAGCCATAAATTAAATAAATTCTTGAATAAACAATTTGAATAAATAATCTGAATAAAATAGTTTGAATAAATAATTTGAATAAATAATTTGAATAAATAATTTGAATAAATAATTTGAATAAAATAATTTGAATAAATAATTTGAATAAATAATTTGAATAAATAATTTGAATAAATAATTTGAATAAAACTTCAATTATTTTTACGAAAATCTTGTTATTAAACCTCGTAATTCTGCTATTCTTATGTTAAACTCAGATTAAAATTTAAGAAGCGATTACGTACGTGATTTTGGCGGCGATACTAGGTGGGTTGTATCTAGGGATGGTAAAAAATCGCTTTTTAATGATTTTTATGTTTTTTAACTTGATTTAATAAAATGTTTTAAAACATTGT
>CAJVPZ010000951.1:0-16196 GCA_910592135.1 Racocetra fulgida | reverse complement strand
TCAATTTTTGGGTAAAATTTTTTTAGTCGATATCCTTATATAGAAAATGATCTACATTCACCCTACCTTTAAGTAAATAACAAATTTATCTACATTTAGCGCAGGTGCGTGATGACGCACCCTATAAGATCTGGTGTAACATGAAATCAAAACAAACCAACAACACACCAATTTAGGGTTGGCACTAATGTAGAGTTAGGTTAGATTGTAGGTAAATATTAGTTATACCAGAATTTTACAAGGAATTTTTTTTGTTAGAACGCAAAGGTGGTTACATAAGCAAAATTATGAGGTACAAGTGATTTTTTCAAAACATCGCTATTTTTTTTGATTTAACGTTACACCTGATCTTATGATCTGATTGGTAGATCACGCTAAATTATATAATCCTTTTTAAAATAGAAATTAAAATATAATCTATAGAATCTAGTTTCCTGACTAGTCTTTTCACCACTTAGTACACATAATTTGTAAATTGTCGTTATTTTATGTTGGTTAGACGTCTTGTAAGGTAAATATTTGCAGTTATATTAACGGCTATAAGATTTGTTTAATGATTATTTTTTAAATTTACTTAACAAATATGTCTTATCCCCGTGAGATACGTATATACGTCCAGTACACATAAATGAAATTTGTGAAAATCATGCAATATCACTAGGAATCGGGAATCGATATAAGTCCGGAACGTAAAATAAAAAATTAATTACTCTAAAGTGTATAAAATAAGTTACCCGGGCAATTTATTTAAATTAGCGAATCATTCGAATGGCTTACCATGAGTCTGTATTACTGTATTTACTAATCAATAACCAGTTTGTTGTTCAAACGCGCGCGGACAGACAAAAAATTTCCAAATTACAATATTGACATATTTGTTTATGATAATTATGTTGATGCTTCAAAAAAGAATTTTTCATGGTCAAAATGCGTCAAAAACACAACTTTTGTATCACATAATGCGTAAAAATTGAGTGTCCGTCGCTACGCTCCGGACAACTACAGAATACAATACACCTACAACTGCATTTGCGGTTTAGCAGGTCAACATAATTCTGAATTTAACGAATACTTACTAATTGATTTGCCAATTAGAAAAATGTCTGTATAGATCATACAATAGATTCATTTTTATTATCGAATAATATTTATACCATCAAATTTAGGAGAGTGGTTTAACAATCCCAGTAGGTTAAGATTGCAGATAAATCGGACAGTTCCTGAAAGTAGATAGCCTTTTGCCTATAATAAATATTTTCATTCTTGTAAAAAAGATTTGTAATTAGTTTATCTAAAGAAATCCTCAAAAATATCTTCTATAAATTATTAAATAAAGATAAAATGATTAAATTTCGCCTTAATACAAAAAAAAAACACATCCATATATTAATGAAAATATAAATTTATCTATTACAGAGATTATAAACCTATCCATCGATTAACATCATAAATCTACTCACTATTAAAATCGTGAACTCATCTATTGCCGATATCTCACTATTGCTATTTGTAATAGTTATTTTCTTTTTGTGTAACATTTAAATGTAAATACGTAATGCTCATATTAGAAACAAAATTTGGTCGATTTTGAAATATAAAAGTAACCAAAGAAAAAAATTGCTCTCTATTAAAAGTTCATTTTCAATAATTTTGTCACAAATAAGAATAAATCCTGAAATTAATAACTTGCCATTACCTTTGTATTTTTTTTTTTAGGATCATTAAAGGTTCGAAGGATCTTTTTTTCAACTGATCATAAGGCCGTTCAAAGTTGATTAATTGCTTAACGTCAATATTTTGAGCTCAGGCTCGAGGAGGGGGGTGGGGGGGGTTAAACAACACAAACACACAGAATATTTGATCAAATCTCATTGGTTAACCTTAATCACATGTTATTTAAGATTATGTTTATTTTCCGGGGGGATGATTACAGAATCTCCAGCCTATAAGATGTTGCCATTTTTCTGTTATACGTTTCACAACATTTTATAATGGTTATATACCAGATGCAAAATCCGAGTTTTTACCGTCATTCTAATAAATTCGTAATCCTTTCAAATGATAATGTTGCCGAATGAATGCTTTTTCGAAATATTCAATAATTTTCGAACTGATTATAAAACCTTATTTTCCTGCCTTCTTGTAAGCCGTCAATGGTGTAGAACTATTATACCGATATTATGGAGTGAACCTACAAATCATTTTAATGACAAAAGACTTATAAGCATATATCTTTTAGCATTAAATGCTGAAGAACAAGCTACATTGATCCCCTTTAATATTAATCTTCCAAATTATCCAAGGCCATTATTTGAGTACGAAAGTTATACTACATCTGTTGGTTTTAAATTGAGTCTCGGAATAAATAATTGGCTTATAAATGAAGGATATAATATTGAAAAATACGAAGATGAATGTGCAATTGCTATCAAAAGTGCTTTAATTGAAATGTTTCTACGAGCAAGTAAAAACCTTAAATCTTTCGAACTTTGCGGTACTATTAATAAAACATTAGCAGGATCACTTTGCAAGAATACCACACTGTCTTCTTTAAATTTTCGATCTTGTAATCTTGGATCAGAAGAAGGAAAAGCATTAGCAGATGCACTTTACAAGAATACCACTCTGATTTCCTTGAATCTTTATGATAATAATCTTGGACCAAAAGGAGGAAAAGCATTAGCATATGCACTTTGCAAAAACACCACGTTGACTAAATTGAGTCTTAGTAGTAATGGTCTTGGATCAGAAGAAGGAAAAGCATTAGCAGATGCACTTTGTACGAACACCACGCTTTCTTCTTTACATCTCGATCGTAATAACCTTGGGTCAGATGTCGGAAAAGCATTAGCAAATGCGCTTTGTAAGAACACCACGTTGACTTATTTGGATCTTTCAAATAATGTTCTTGGATCAGAAGGAGGAAAAGCATTAGCAGATGCAATTTTCATCAACACCATACTTTCTTCTTTGTCTCTCAGTTGTAATTACCTTGGGTCAGATGTCGGAAAAACACTAGCAGATGCACTTTGTAAGAACATCACGCTGACTTATTTGGATCTTACCTGTAATAAGCTTGGATCAGAAGGAGGAAAAGCATTAGCAGATGCAATTGCCATCAACACCATGCTTTCTTCTTTGTATATCGGTTGTAATAACCTTGGGTCAGATGTCGGAAAAGCACTAGCAGATGCACTTTGTAAGAACATCACACTGACTTATTTGAATCTTACCTGTAATAATCTTGGATCAGAAGGCGGAAAAGCATTAGCTGATGCCCTTTGCAAGAATACCACCTTAACGACGTTGAGTCTTTACAATAATAATCTTGGATCAGAAGGTGGAAAAGCATTTGCAGATGCGCTTCTCAAAAACACAACACTGACTACTTTGTATCTTACTTTGAATAAACTTGGATTAGAAGCAGTAAAAGCATTAGCTGATGCACTTTGCAAAAACACCACGTTGACTAAATTGAGTCTTAGTAGTAATGGTCTTGAATCAGAAGGAGGAAAAGCATTAGCTGATACACTTTGCATGAACACCTCGCTAACTTGTTTGGACCTTAGTTATAATAATCTTGGATCAGAAGGGGGAAAAGCATTATCTGATGCACTTTACAAGAACATTACATTGAAAAAATTGGTTATTCGTTTTACTGAGATTAATTTCATTATAAAATCTAATAATCCAAATATTAAAATATTGCAATAAAATTATATATTATATAACTTAATTATAAATCATGTAACTCAATATAAAATGTAATCGAAATAATTATCAGTAAAGAACTAAACAAATAAATTTGTTTTAACTACTTTACTCATGGAGAGAGAGAGAGAGAGCAGGAAAGTGTACAAGAGAATTTGTTTATATGTATCTACATTTACATATATTTGCTCAAAATTTATTACGAATAATAAATTAATAATTTAATATTATAAATTTGGGTATTAATTACAAGATATTATCAATTTAAAAAGTACTTTAATAATTTTTTATTAAAAAGGTTGCAAGAAATGTTGTCAGAAGAAAAAATATAGCATCACTACACAGAGAGATCACTGCAAACAGCAAAATATTAATGAAAATGTTATTTAAAATGACAAATAATAAGGTTATATACTAAATATAATATTATTCTATATGAACTTGAAAAGATCCATTCATTTTGCTTAAACAGATATATTTATATCAATAGTTCGAAAGCAGCATGAGTTCAACAAATTAAGTAGATATACAGAAAGGTATTATTCTCATGTGCAATTTACTTTTTGTTTTGCCTTAATAATTACACATTCTATTATTTACATATAAAGTAAGTATTCATTATATTATAAATTATTTTGATAATAATATTAGTTGCAGTTGAAAGCTATGTCTTTCTTTTAAATTTATAACCTAATACATAGGTTCCAGCCTATAAAACACTGCCAGTTTTTACATATAAACAAGTTGCATAATAAAGTCACTTGTATCATAATAGCTCTAATTAATTTATATTTTTATAATTCTTGCTAAATCTGGTTACAATGTAAAATAACTTTCCCAGAATTATAATTGAATATATATCCATTTAAATTCCTCAACTCTCTCTATATCAGGAACAAAATATTGATGTTAATTAACTAATCGACTTCTTCATAAAATAAACATAGTAATTATATTTGAATTAGAAGAAAAATATTTAATACATATTGACAAGGGTTAATAGATCAAAAAGAAATAGAGTAAATAGTTAGAGGTTATACACTACATGCTACAATTCTTGCTCTCAAATTATGAAATGAAAGGTTAAGTTGAATCAAAAAACAACTTGACTAATTTAAATTGCACTAGTATGATAGATAGCACTTTATATTACTTATTTATTCAAAATTTGTTTTTTTACTCTAGTTTAAAAAATCAAATACAGAATATGTTTGTGTTTAAAATAATTTATAACTTATTAATACTGTAAAAAAATATATTTAAATATTCTATTTTAACTTTTTATAAAAACAAAAATAAAATTTATTCTACTTAAATAAGAATATAACTTAGATTAGGATATAACCCAATATAATATAATCCAAATATAACTAGAAATGTTTCTAAATCTAATCAGATAACATTTGTAAAATTTAGTTAATAATATGTTGTATAATCTAAATAATAATCTGGCTAAATTATAATTTAGTTAGCACAGTCATTAGAGTAGATCTGATTAAGTTTTATTTTGCTATTCCAATTAACAATCAGAACTAAATTGTTATTTTACAAAAAAATTTCTCAGTTATAATAATTCAGCAATTATATCATAATTTAATTACCAGATTTATTAAATTAATTAATAATTATAAATTGTAACAACTAATAAAAATATTCAAATATATATCTTCTTTTATAGTCATAATAATTTAGTAATTATATTATATTATATAATAAAATTCAAGCTTAACTACTAAACTATAATATCTAAACTCTTTTTAATATCTAAATATTTTTTAAAAATTAAATATAAAAATTAATTAAAAAATTTAGATAAAAGACATGGTGACTTAGTGAAGTAGTCAAGTTTTTGCCTCTCCAAGTAGCAGGTCCAGAGTTCAATTCCTATTGGTGACGAATATTAAATACTTAATCTGTATATCAACAGATATATCAACTTAATTGGGTATGATGAAGTAAGATACTGTAACTAGATATCATATACTATGAGCTAGAGCACTAATTAGAAAGAACCACTTGCAAATCCAGAGTATAATATTCATTTGGGAAAAGTTGATAGTCAGGTCTATGAAGAAATGCAAGCTGTACAATTCATGCAAATCTGCAATAAGACTATATAAAGGTATTTTCAGATGCAGAGTAGGACTGTATATTGACACATAAAAATATAAATACAAACGCATATATACAAACACAAACAAACACTATATAAATAATTAAGATCTTCTGTAGCAATATTAATGCAGTGTTATCTTATTAAAAGATACACCCATTGTAATTAGTAAGGGAATGAAGTATGAAGGCAGGCAGTAAAGCCTTTATATGTGAAGAATCAAGTTATAATAGTCAGATCTAATATACATAGCAGACTATATAACTCTTCACAGCTGTGAGAACTAAGCTTAAAGTGGCAAGTGATTTTATAGAAGAAAACTTATCTAAATCATTACCAACACCTCTAGACTCATATGATTTGGATATATGCTATATTAAATATCTACAATATCACAAACTTTCTCTTTTAAAAGAACTTCAAACTATACAATATTTCTATTTTCATCTTGACAAATATGCTTTGCATCTTAAAAAATCTTCTATTATTTTAATTTTTAAAGATAGAAAAGAAGCATACATTTATTTACCAAATAAATCTAAATTATTACCAAATTATACTCTATCATTTATATGGAATACTTATGAAATACCTCTCAAATCATATATCAATACACCAAGCTCTTCTTCTATTTCACCTTTCTATTTTAATGCTTCTTATACTATACAAAATCTAACTAATAATCCTATCTTCAACTCTCTGACTAATTCAACAATCGAATATACTTCAATTCCTATCAAAATTGGTTCATTAAACACTAATGAACTATCACAACCTAACAAAAAACTGTCTTTACTTGAAATACTTAACAATGAAACATTTAATATATTTGGACTCTCTGAAACTTATCTTTTAAAACAAGAAACAAAATACATTAACTCACTTACTAACAAATACTCTAGTTTCTGGAGCTCATATTAAGCTGAAGTTGAAATTCTTATACATAAAAAAATCTCCAAATTTATTGCACGCTCTCATAATTATAATGGTCATATTATAGGTCTTGATTTGCATTTTAAAAATACATCTATTAGAATACTTCAATTTTATATTTCTACACAAGAAAAGAAACAATTATAAAAAGAAATTTTTGAATAAATTATTTTATTATTTAAAATACTTTTTACAAAATCATTATTCTAGGTGACTTTAATGGAGTTCTTAATCCTCAACTAGACCACTCTCCTTCTAAAAAATCATCTATACCTGAACATCAACTTATTAAATATCTTATTAGCTCTCAATTCAAAGATATTTATGATTCTTCTTTCTAAACACACTCAACTACACTTTTAAACCTCTAATATTCAAAGTAGAATTGATTAAATTTAGACAAATCTTTCTCTTAACCACATAGACTATACAGATATACTCACCAACTCTACACTTAAATCTGATCATAGTATTATAACTTTAGAGATTGCAATTATTATTAATAAGCCAAACCTCATAAACAACTCAAATGGAAAATCTTTCTCTGAAAAAACTGCTCTAAATAAATCTATAAAAATTATACCAATCAAACTTTACAAAGTCTTTAACAAATTGATTCTAATATCTCCTCAATTCTAATCAAAACCAACTTAATAACACTTGAAACAAAATTCATAAAGCTTTAATTAAAGCTGCTTCAAAACACATTCTTTTCAAAAAAGCTAATTTAATTCAAAGAGTTTTAGAAAACTCTCATTTAAAACATCGTCAAAAATATTATTACTATAAAGAAATACAATTTCTTAAACATCATTACAATTTATCAAATTTTAATACACTTCTACAAAAATATTTAACTACTTATCTAGATAACTCTATTCAAACTCTTACACCTACTCTTGCTTAACTCAAAAATGAATTCCATCTTACTAAAATTGCACTTAACTATTATCAACAACAAGCTACCTATAAAGAAATTAAACAAAAAATTGAAGATTACAATAAATTATTTTTAGAAACACCTAAACTCTTTTATAAAAAATTCTTGAAAGATACAATAATATTTGAATAGACAAAGTACTCACAAACAACTTTCTACTTACTGAACAGGATGAAATTCTAACTTCAATTTATTCTCACTTTACTAACTACTTCAAATCTAAACTACTTGAAGCTATACAACCATCCAGTGAATTTTTCTCCTTCTATGAACCACATTCTAAACTTGAACCTTACTATAAAGATCTTACTTAAGAAATATCTAAACAAAAATGGCAGAAATAATCTCTAGTCTCCCTAATTAAAAAACTGCAGGTTCCTCTGAAATCTGCTATAAACATGTCAAATATGCTGGCTCTAAAGCCCAAAACTTTTTTAGACTCTTTCTAAGCAAATGTCTGCAACTTCAAAAAATTTCTACTAAATAGAAATCATCTATATTTTTTTAATTTCAAAAAAAAAATTAGGATTATACTTTTAACCAAATTTATCTAATTTTTATAATTAAACCTTTCAAAAAGATACTTACAAAAAACTTTACTAAATGATTAGACAATATTATTACTTCAAACAGCCTTCTCTCCAATCTAAACTTTGCAGCTACAAAAATTTCTTTCATGCATATTCCTATTCAAATTCTTAATAATACTATCGAATACTACAAATCTTGCAACAAAGAAGCCTGGATTCTTTTCAAGATATGTCTAAAGCTTTTGATAAAATTAATATCTCAAGATTTCAAGATACTTGCAAAAGAATAGGTATCTTAGCTGCAGATACTAACTTTATTACAAAACTTCACACTTTTTACCTTGCCAGAGTTATTATTAGCCATAGTCTTAATTCCAGTATTGAACAAGGTGAAACTTACTCATCTCTACTCTGAAAAATCTACTATAATCCTATTCTTTCATTTATAAACCAAAAATATCAAACCATCTTCTTAAAATCTCTTTACAATCTCCTTTTGAAATTATCACAAACATGATCTTATCATCAATTACCATCTCTTTACTGGCTTATATGAATGACACAACTTGGCGCTGTGAAAATTCAGTCATAATGCAAATTATTTTGAATAATACATCTATTCTCTATAAACTTAATAACATTGAAATTAATAATACAAAATCAGACTACTTTATATTAATTCTAAATCTTCATCTCTAACATCTACACTTTATGCAAATAATTAAGCTATTACTCCTAAAAACTTCATGAAGTTATACGATATCTTGGAGTTTTTTATGATGGTAATAATAGCTTATCCAAACCTATACTTGACACAATTTTTAACAAAATTAAAAACTTTTTTAATCTTATAAAATACAAATAAGTAACACCTTCTCAAATATCAGTACTATTTAATTTAATCTTACAATCTTCACTTGAATTTTTGTTACAAATAACTCCAATTCATAAAAATATACAAACTAAATTATCTCGATTATTTACCATCCAATCTAAAAAAATGCTATCATTAGCAAAAAATACTAATAATATTACTCTTAATAATCTACTTTCTTTTAATTTGCTATCTCTAAATAATATTATTCAAAAGCTAAGTGCTTCAAATATTAAACATATTTTTAATTTGTCACCTATCCTTAAGAATATTAGTATTCTCCATATCAAAGCCTGGCTTACCAAAGTTTGGTCTCCTAGGCTTAAATAAACACTATTACAAAATACACAACTTTACTTTAATCTTTTATCTTTCACAATTAGCCAAACATAATATTTCTTTCTCTAATTACTTATAAATTTCATCTTATCTTACAAACATCACTGAAAACTTAACTACAATTTATGATATTCTTCCTTCAAACCCACCTCTTTTAATTTTAAATAGTTTGAGAAATAACAAAATACTTTTTGTTAAACAAATTACAACTGCTAATAATACTAAACTTCTTCTATAGAACAATATTTAAATTTATTTACTTACAAATAAACCAGCCAAAGGCTACCAACCTTCATAGTTTATACAAATTTCTCAACTTAATCAAACAAATTCTATATCCACAACCTGGCCTTCTCTTAATCTTTCTTTTATAAATACTTTTACTAATACTATTGATCTTTTACCTTCTTTTTTTTCTTCTAATTCTTCTTCATCTTGTTAAATTTCTTATATAAATAATCAACAAATCTATCTTTCTCACCAAATTAATCTTACACAACTTAATATCTACAAAATTACAAATTCAACACCTGGTCTTATCTCACTTACTTCCTTTACATTATCATCTTTACTAACTCTTCACTTTTTTAAACCTTGCTATAATCAACTCAAGTTTTATAATAACCAATTACAAATCAACTATCAAGAAATTTTAGCTCTTATTCATATTAATAATTATATATTAGTTTCAACTACTCTACTACCTCAGCCCAATTAAATATATCCTCTTATAAGTTCAACTTATTTAACAAACAGTAAATTCATCTACTTACTAAAATCGATTAACTCAACTTCTTCATCTTATAAATAACCTTAATCATGATATTTTAGATTTTATACAGATGGATCTATTAAAAATATCCAATCCTCAAATATCCAAACTGGCATAGGATGGGTCTGCAAATCTTATACCTCTATTTGCTTTAATGCTAATACTTATTCATATCCTGATTCTACTCACATAGAACTAGAAGCAATCTTCAGTCTTCTTCTTGCTTTACATCTAATTCTTCTATTAATATCCATCTTGACAACAAAACTGCAATCAAAAATCTACAATAACTCCTCCCTACCAAATTTATACAAAACAAAAATTAGAATATTATTTTTTCTATAAACTATTTTAAAAATACTAAAAATATTAATACACAATTCACAAAGTTAAATCCTAAGCTAACAACTTTTTTTACAATCAGGCTATCTTACTTGCTAAAAGAAGATATTATAAAGCTTATACCTTATTTTATCTTCTATTTCTTCTAAACCATTTTCTATGAAACAACTATTTTATACTATTCAGAATATATATCTTTATTAAAAATACTATTACAATTCAAGAACTTTCAAATTGGACTACACTAAAGTTTATTAAAGATATTTTAGATATTAAATGGGCCTTAAATTTTAAAATACTTTAATTTTTAGAACTCAATATATTCAAATACTCTTTTTATATTAAAATTCTTACAAAAAATCTTCCTACTATAGAAAACCTCAATATATACTATCATCACCTCTATAATACATCAATATGGTTTTGATGCTTCAGTTTTGAAAATACTCTTTATCTTCTCACTTGTCCAAACAATAATATTAGTCTTTCTTACAAACTTATTAATATAATTCAAACAACTTTAACAACTCTCCAAATTTCAAATAATTTTTCAAATATACTTCTTAATATTTTACTAAATTTCATACCAACTCTTCAAATCTACATTAACTTTCTATACTATAGCAATTACTGACACCTTTCATCTACTATATATAATACTATCAAAATATTACTAAACAAACAAGCTAACTCTTTTTTTATTAATCTCTCTAACAATCTTTATCATGGTACTGCCAAGAGCTATGGTCTATTTATAATATTTATCAACATCAATGAGAACTCTCTTAAAATATTGCTGCCAAAGCTAAACATACAAAATCATACCTTCCCAACATATTTATTCCTTCAAATAATTCTTCAACAATAATACAACCTCTAGACATTGATCTTTTAATCAATAAATGGCTTTTACAAGGATATGCTTTAACTGCATGCTTTACTTAATGTTATAACTATCACCTTAGGTTTGCCTCCAATCTATCCTAGTTAAAAATTAGTTTGAAATAATTACTATTGTATTTTATAGAAAATAGAGGGTGTAATGTCATATTGGAGTCAACCTGGTTATACTTCAACCATAACCACAAACCCACCTATAACATTACAAACTTCAAACTCAACCAACTTAAATCTTTTAAAATTAAAACATTATTGAAAGAATTACCTATACATTTTCTTTATTACACTCTTTATCTTACTACTTTTTTAAAATTAAAACATTATTGAAAGAATTACCTATACATTTTCTTTATCACACTCTTTATCTTACTACTTTTCTAAACTCTAACTGTTTTACTGTGGAGCATTAGATTTCTCTTTATATTGGTTTACATGTTCTAATCCTTCTTTACTTCTGCATATTATTAATACATGTATTGAAAGTTATATTAATTCAATCAAATTGGATTTAACATCAGATCAAAAAGCAAAACTTATCTACCAAATACAACACCATGAAGCATTTAACTCGGTTGGAGTACAGCCTTCTTCACACTACTTAAAACTTACACTTAAAGGATTAATTCCTCAATCTATAGTTCAAACAGTTCAAAACTTTGGCATATCTTATAAACAAGCTTCCCACACTATTATTGAATTATTCTTTAAAATCAATGAACAAGTATATGAACAACTTTGGAAGCCTTATTGTGCTAATTTCTCTTACTGGAGAAAGCAATTACAAATTACATATCCATACTCTAAACTTAAAGAATTACTATTAACTACTTACAGAAATAACCACTCTTGCACAAACTATACTTTTTCTTGCCTATGTGGCATAGCAGACCAACTCTACTCCCACTCAGGCATCTGCCCTTCTGTGGGTCAAGCTATATGCAAAATTGGCATCTGGTATACATACTAGATTAAATATAGTATTTCTTTAAATTTTATCCTTACTTTAAAAACCTAGGTGAGTCTTTGACTACTCTAATGGGTTTAGGTCACAGATAAATATGTCTGAGCTTTTATTCTTGCATGTAATTTTAATTTTTATTTGTACTTGTACAAGTAGTAGTATTTCTATATAGACTTTATGTAGTTACTATTTCTAAAAATTACTAATAAAGATACAAGCAAGGCCTCACCTTAACACCAAAAAAAAAATAATAATAATGTCACATTGGATGCCTTATGTAACACAAATGTAGTTTAGAAATCTTTAGGTTTAGAATTATTTTCTATCTGTAATAAAGTTTCTACTATAGCATTATATAAAAATAAAAATAAAAAAATAAATTTAGATACATTAATTATAATAGATTTTATTATAGTTAAATTAAATAAAAAATAGTATCAAGATATAAATAACTTTTTTTAATATTCATATATATCAAACTTTTTCTATAAACAATTTGGTTTCTTAAAATTTTACTATCTGGTAAGGAAACTTGTTTTATATAAAATTTTATAATAGACAGCTCCTTATTATATTTCATTAGCTCTTTTATAAAGAAATATATTACATTTGTTCAAAATTTTTTCTTCTTAAAAATCTTATAATAATTAAGTAAATACTACTTGCTTATTATTAAAAAAAAATAAAGCTTATTAAGAGTTTTATTTAATATATAATATATATAGTGTAGTACCCCAAAATTTCATTGAATTTTAATATTTTTCTCTTTTTTTTTTTTTTCTTATATTTTATTATATTATTATTACATTCTTATCAATATTTTATTATATTATCATTATATATTATTATCATTAGTACTATTATTTATTATCGTTTATATTATATATATTAGTAATTAATAAGTGCGTATAGGGAATATTTATATTCAGAAGCTAATATCTTGAAAACTAATGCAAAAACTAATACTGCATATAAGCAAACCCCTATTTTGGGTTATAGAACATTTTGTCTTAATAAGCTAAATCAATTATCATAGTAAAATTTTTAGTAATTAACGATTTTTAATAAACGTTTTAGAACTTATTAATTAGTGTAACGAAATTTAAATTAAATGTAACATGTGATATACCATGTAACCAATATGCATCACAGATAGATAGATGTTAAATTAATATCCACATAGTCTCAAAACATTATAAATAGCATCCCTTTTCTCCCTTCCTCAATTTAACTTTGTATAAGTTCTCATAATTTGATTGCTAATAATAAAATACTATTGTCTTCTTGGAAATTAGCATTTTCCTTGAGTTTTTGTTATCTTTCTTATTATTTCTTGATATTTTTAGAGTATATAAGGTTTGGATTCCCAGAGTCTAATAGTGTTTGCTGTATTGCTTGAACTAAGTTTAGACTCCTTTGAATCTAATAAAGCTATACTCTACTTTATCTGCTTTCTATTATTCTATTACAACTTTACCTTTTAAATATTACTCTCTGCTTTAGTTCTTTAAATCAAACTGCTAGTTATTGCTCCCTTTTGCTGGACTCCATTGTGAGCCTAGTTATACAAAAATAGAGCAATAATATTTGGTGCCTCCTGGTGGAAACTAATATTTAAAAGGAAAAACAATTTTTGGAAAGGATATCTCTCTATTTACAAATATTGTCTCTTGCAGTTTCTCTTTTAAATTCTTTTTCTTAGTTGCTATCTATCATATTCTCTATTATCTTATCTTTTAACATCTTATTATTTATTCTTTATCTTTATTTCTTATTATCTTTCTTATTTATTCTTATTCTTATCTATAAACATATCTTATTTTATTCTCTTCTCTAAACACTTTTATTCTTCTTTATTTTATGTTTAACTAACAATATTTTAACTTCTCTCATAAATATTTTGGATATATCCCAACTGACAAACAACATCAAGCTCTAATTGACTAAATAAAACAAATTATTACTTTCTTCCAACAAGGTGCTATTCTTACTTCTGAAAAAACTAAACTTATTTATCTATATACTCAACATTGTGGTTTCTCTTGAGCCAACGACAAATCTAAATACAATCAACCTCAACTTTGGGATCAAGGTATAATTGAATATGAGTTTTCTAAAGAAAATACTTATCAACAAACCTATTATTTTGAATTTTCAAATCCAAGCAACCCTACTGGAATCAGTCATAATCTCCCTCATCCTACTGAATTACAAGTTGTCAATATTGTCTATACAAATTATCAATTAAATAATTTAAATCTCTATAAACAAGAATTTAACAATAATATTATCTCTTCTGATGGAATAAAAGAATTAGTAAAATTTCGACAACAAAAAAGTTTAATGTTTATTTAGATTAAAGTATTGAATGACTGATAACTTTGATTTATTTCGACAAAGAAACAATTTATATAATAGTTTTTACAACAAATATATATTAAATTCTGACTTTTGAATATTTAAATCAACACCTTCCTGATTTTTCTTGTACTATTTGTTATTCTGTAAACACGGATAAATGAAGATTTATTAAAGCCATACAAAGAATTGCCAAATTGAAAACCACAGATTTTATTATAAAAAACTATAGAAATTTATTCATCATCTACATTTTTTATCTCCACTATAAAAAAAAAAATCAACAACTAAAATAGACCTTACCTAATGATTTAACACTCTTAAACCTTATATCTTATTCTTATTACAACATCGTCAACCTGATGAAACTATTACTATCTCCTCTAGTTCTATTCAAATACAAAACTCTACTTCGGTTTAACATTTTCCACATCCAAGCCAAAGTGAAAATGAAGCTCAACGAATCCACAATAATCTATATATTTACTTATTAGATCTTGACAGAGAAGAACCTAAAAATATTACTTTAAACCTCTACATCTCTGGTGCTGATTTTAAACAAAAATTAGCTCATATATGTAGTGCTATCACTCAAATACCAAAACGAACACACTCAAATGGAACTATACTTGAACTTTTCTTTAAACTTGGACAACTCTTAGAAACTCAAAATTAGCAACCTTCTGCTCACAAGAATTATATTCCTATTTTTCACCCAGAAAAGCCACAAATATATAAAAAATAGCTCAACAAACTCATCAACTTTTTAATACTTGTAGTCATTTATATCTTTATGCTATTTAGCAAATTACCCCCTATATCTAAATGAAATATATCATACTAAATTTATGATACTCTAGTACCTGAAGCCAAATGATTAAAAAACCAAACATGAATACAATTTTTAAATATTGTGAGTTTGATGACTTCAACTAGGAGGTTGAATCTAAAGAAGGGAGTGATGTAGTACCCCAAAATTTTATCGAATTTTAATATTTTTCTCTTTCTATTCTTTTTCTTATATTTTATTATATTATTATTATATTCTTATCAATATATTATTATATTATCTTTATATATTATTATTATTAGTACTATTATTTATTATAGTTTATATCATATATATTAGTAATAAATAAGTAAGTATAAGGAACATTCATATTCAGAAGCTAATATCTTGAAAACTAATGCAAAAACCCATTACTGCATATTAGCAAACCTCCTATTTTGGGTCATAGAACATTTTTGTCTTAATAAGCTAGATCAATTATCATAGTAAAAGTTTAGTAATTAATGATTTTGATAAATGTTCTAGAATTTACTAATTAGTGTAATGAAATTTAAATTAAATACAGTCTTCCTCCTCTATAATCACACAGTTTGTATCAAGAAAATTGGTGATTATAAAAGAGTGTGATTATAT
>CAJVPZ010000950.1:0-16204 GCA_910592135.1 Racocetra fulgida | reverse complement strand
ATATAATTACATGTATATATTAAAAATAATGCTATAGTAATAAATTTAGTTTCTATTGCTTTAAAAATTTTTATGTATTGTTTAGTAAAATTAGTTAGGATATTATGAATATAATATAAATATAATTAAATCGCAAGCTATATCGGTAATGCCGATAAATACTTAAAAGTACCGATAATAGTCTTAAAGGTTACTGATTTTCTTGAAATATTAAACGATTGGTATGTCTATCGTAAAATATAAAAGCCTATCGATTTATCTGATACTTCCTTTATTTAAATTTATAATAGTTCCGATAGGTATCCTATACTAGCCAAATCTCTGTTTGAAATCAGAGATATATCGGTTAATTATCAGACGAAAATATCAGTATAATGACAGTGTGCTTTAGGATATATATCATGTGCTATCGGCATGCCGATATTGCCCCGATATGCCTTAGTTCGACCTGTGTTCCTTAAAGGTATTTGTTCCATTTACTATAATCGCATTATAACAACTAGAACACATATATTCATCCTTATGATTTCTATAGTATGAAGCCAAGGTTCTGTTAGCTTCTGCTTTGTTCAAAACGTTCTCAGTTATTTTTCTTCAAACTGTCATCGAAACGCCTTTGCAAATCTTCACAACGCACTGTTTGCTTGAATCTTGAGCTGATTTACCTTCCATTTCCTATAAAAGTTGGTACTAATAAAAAATCATGAATATTCTAATTATTTTTGATTAATTTTAGCAATATATAGGTTATGCAAAGGGTTTTCGTTTTCTTTCTTTTGTTTGTTAAATTTGATTGGAAACTTGTGAAAAATCACGAGAACAAAAAGTACTTTAAAGCGTATAAAAAATTAAAAAAATTTTTTTTATTAAATTGGCTAAGCCACTGTAGATCATCAGTGAATATCGGTTTGTCCACCATGATATATCCCTATATATAAAAGACATATGCATTATATATTATACTTTTCTACTATAATTTTAATATTATAAAATGTCAATATTACTAAATTTTCGTTTAATATTTGCCCAACATGTTTAGTGTTGTAGTGTTTAGTCGTGCGAAAACATGTATATTTCAAACTACAATGTAATTTATATATATATAACATAACATAAATGGTAATTTATCGTTATGTATCGATCATGCCGAAATCAATAACTTAACCGGATCGACCAAAAACCATTCGGCAAAGTTTATCAGTGTTTCAGAAATTATGAAAAGCGATATTTAATGCAATTTACGAAATAATACACATAATTTGAATTTTGACATTCTAAAATGTACAGTCGACTCTGGATATAATGACCCCAAAATTTTAGAATTTCATATAGTTCGGTATAAAAAAGTGTCATATTTTTAATAAAATATAATACTTTTCGATAACGAACTTTCTTCTTCCGGAATCTTTTCTTTATAGAAAGAATTGACTGTACCCTTTTGATGGTTAATCTTTTATCTTTCTTCATCTTAGATTAATAATTTTTCTATACACTAATTTTTTTTAAAATTGATGCGACTTCGATTGCGATAAGGAATCTTGTTGAAATTAATAAGGCACTAATTTTCCCATCGTTAAATATTTAGATTTTTAATATCCTTTTTCGAAATATTCCATGCTGTTAAGAAGTTAGTTAATATCATCAATGATACGTTTAAAAAAGACCTTTTCGAAGGCATTATATGCTTATTTAGATCTTTATCGCTATGTAATTATTAAATAAATTTTGAATTATTATAATTATAATGAATAAAATGCAAACTAATTTCAATATCTTCTTCAAACTGCTTATTTCTACACTTAGTTATTTTCAACCTAATACTTATAAGCTAACATATTTGCTGAAGTGACATAGGTAGGTTCGATATTTTCAAAGTTTATTTAGGTTTCAATTTGATGTGTTTCTTGTAATTAACGAAATAATAGCTTGTTCACAATATTAAAAACATGTTTGTAGCAAGTTTGTATCTTATATTTCTATTTCTATTTATTTATTTTGTAGAAAGTAAGACAAACGAAACATAATTTACTTGATACACATTTTCCAGATGTCCATATACATAATCACTATTACACATACTTTATTAAATTCGTACCTGACACAATCTAATTTATTAAGAATTGTGTCCGAAGGGACATTTTCCCCTTGGCAACACTCAGATGTAGTTTATAACGTTAATTATCAAGTCTCACAACTCTACAATTTTTACATGAGGGTTCGGGTCGGATCCATCGAATTGAGGCCGCATTTAGTAAAACTTTTAGTGATATTGGGAAAACTAGTTAATTCCGGCCCTGCGATCATGATTCCAAGGTATTCCGACCCGGGACCTCCCTATGAATTCAACACTATTGCTAATTACCTAGTATATTAATCTCTGGTTTAAAAACACAGTATACTGTATATCGATATGTAGAAAACAAAGCACTTCCAATTTTTATAAATGCGTATCTCTAAATGAACATTTTTATTAGGTTATGCATAGGGCAAGTTCTTTGTATTAAAACAAGCAACTTTGCGAATCGATCCGGACTTCTGAGTTTAACATCTTTGAAAGGTTAGGATGTTAATAGATTTCTAATCGTTATCCGTCTTTATTATAGTTAAATTTGATGAAAATTATTTATATACTGTGCCTAAACCTTCGATGAAAACATTCAGTGAGTTTCAATACTCAACTATGCAAAAAATAAAGTTTTGTCGTTCCTATCTTTTGATTATTTACATAGTCAAGTGCTTAGTTAACGATAAACTTTGGGAATGAATTGCACCACCAATGTGACCAGTTGTCAGTTTTTCGTATTTACAGTTAAAAATCTTTGTTAGCTAAATATTATATCGAAACCTTATTCTTAGGATATGTGCTATTTGATAGTTTAAAAATAAAAATTGTAAAATAAGGTTTGTTTTTCTAATATTATATGCAGACTAGTATTGGACGATGTTCTTGCCAGATTTGAACAGGTTAAGAAGAATGCTCATTATACAGTTTTAGTTTCTATAATAAGTTAGGGGGTGTTCGAGCTACAAAAAATTATCCACATCATAAGCGATTATTGAAGTGAATATAAGACAATCCTTTAATAAAATTATAAATGGTAACATTGTCTTTGCTTGTCAGTTGACTCCTTATTGATCGTCTGGCTGTCTTATACGTATTTTTAATGTAATGAATACGTAGGAGGTACGTAGTGTCTGCAATTACTTTTTTTAGCTTCAAAATATTATTAAGTCGATAAATATTACTGTTAGAACCATAGATCCTGCGATTCTGAACAGTAATCTCGACAATATTAACATTAATTAATCATGGCTCACTTAATCAAATTGTTACAATTCTCAAAATTTAGATCTCTACGAATCATTAATTCAAATATTGGCTCTTATAGTGGTGGTAATAGAAGATCAAAGTTATGTGGTGGTGTTCGCTTGTATCATGATGATGGTGCTTTTGGGTATAGAATTCCTAGAGTATTTAGTATACCTGATTGTAGGTTTTATTTTATAATTATGAGATATTAGGACTCGAAACACTACTAATTTGTGCTTACATATATTATAAAGATACACAGGAAGAATTATCAAATCGAATCGAAAATGCAAATTTATTACGACTTGTTAATGTTTATAGAACTCATGGTCATAGATGTGCGTACATTGATCCTTTAGGAATTATGGAACGAGAGTAAGTTCCTAAAGTTGAACTTTTAATTTATTTTGCATAATTATAAATTGCATCTTATTTGTGATTTAGAGAAGTTGTTTCTTTGGATCATACTCGATATGGATTAACGGACCCTACGAAGGTTTATAATTTGACCGGTAAACCTTTGTATATAATCTTATATTAGGGTGAATCGACGGTGACGCACAGACTTTACGCTTGCTTTTTTTTTAAAAAAAAAAACTTTAAAAGATCTTAATGATTACTAATCAACTTAATATCTGGTCTTGGTGCTGCGAAAAGGGACGAAATTGTCAAAAAAATTCTTTTCAGAAAATATTATAAATTTTATAATAACTTAAAAGAAAATCAAAAAAACTTTAAAGAATTATACTGCAAAATTTTATTAACAACATTTGTTCCTTTAGTGAAAAATGTTTCTAGACTAATTTTATGAGATAAGCTTAAAAAAATTTTTTTTTTAATTTTCAATTTCGTCCCTTTTTTCAGCACAAAATCCATTTTATAATTTTACAAACTTACAAAATTACGAGATAACTTTAAAAATTAAAAAATACAACTTATGCGTCTCCGTTGACTCACTTTATATCGAAAAATTGTTGTCAAGTATAATAGAATATCTATTGGTTATTTATATATAAGGAATCTTGCATGTAAACGAATCAAAAACCTCAACAAATTCAAAAGTTGTAGCAAATCTCGGATATATTGTTTCACATTTAAAAAAAGTTTATTGTGGTAAAGTTGCTTACGAGTTTATGCATATTCCGGTGAGTATTTATTAACACTATTTAAATAAATGTAATATAATTATTACTGATAATAATTTTTGGTAGTATGAAAGTGAAAGAAGATGGTTTTATTACATGATAGAAACTTTTAATACTGTGTCGTTGACCTCTCAACAAAAACAAAGAATTTTCGAAGTATTAACTAGATCGGAGGTATTAAAAACTTTCTCAGTTTAAAATTTATGTTGCTATTTAAAATAGATTCATTTCATTTTGTAATTAAATAGGTATTCGACCATTTTATGGCAAAGAAATTTCCTCAAGTCAAACGATATGGTCTAGAAGGTGCCGAATCAATGATTGTGGCTTTAGATAGACTATTCGAGGTGTCCAATAAATGTAATTTTTTCTTTTTATTGTGACCTTTCTTGATGAAATTAATTCTTTATCAATTGATGTTCTTTTTTTCGTAAATCTCATGCGTACTTTAAATTACTTATTAGCTGGAATTGTCGAAGCTGTTTTATGTATGCCACATAGAGGTCGTCTAAACCTATTAACAGATTTGCTACACTTTTCTCCAACAAGACTGTTTCACAAAATTAAAGGAAATCCAGAATTTCCTGAAGAGTTACCTGCTACTGGCGATGTTCTTTCACATCTCGGTACGTATTAAATTTATACTTTTATCGTTATTATTATTATTTATAATGCTTTTAATTTTATGTAATCTTATAGCCATCTCACCAACATTGGAATACGGTGGTGCAAAACCTATTACTATATCAATGCCACATAATCCTTCTCATCTTGAGGTATATCATATTTTCTTATGTTTGATCTAAAGTAAATTACATATTTCACTCTTTAGAATTTAGTTTCTGCACATTGTTAGGTCATTATTATTAGTTTATTCCGCGAAAACTTTATTAAATGTTTATAATTCTATTCTGCATAAAATTATGACCGAGTTCTATAAATTGTTAGTCGATTTACATCGTATTTTGCTATAGAGATTAACCTATCTTTGATTATAACAGGCAGTAAATCCAATAGCGATGGGAAAGGCACGTGCAAAACAAATGGACCTTATACAATCAGAAACTGATTGTGAACTTGGTGATCGTGTTATATGCGTACAATTACATGGTGATGCGGTAAATTCACGTCATATTTTATTATATTTATTTTTTTTTTTAAATTTGCATTCTTTTCCTAAAAAGAAAAAGAAAATAGGCATTTACAGGGCAGGGTATCATAATGGAAAGTTTTGGATTATCAAATTTGCCACATTTTTCATCTGGTGGATCGATACATATTGTAGTGAATAATCAATTAGGTTATACAACTCCTGCACAAAATGCTAGAAGCAGTTGGTATTGTAGTGACATAGGAAAAATGATTAATGCTCCTGTAATTCATGTTAATGGTGATTTTCCTGAGGTATATTATATTTCATGCTGAAAATTAGTTATGAAAAATATTTGGAGCTAAAAGGATTTATATTTCAACTGATAGGAAGTGACTCGGGCTATTGACGTGGCATTTGAGTATAGAAATAAATTTCGAAAGGTATAATTTAATTAAAATATCTCATGTATTTATATATATATTTTCTGAATGTTGTATTAACTGGTCTAATGTGTTTTCTTAAATTAGGATGTTATCATAGACTTGATAAGTTACCGTCGATGGGGGCATAATGAACTTGATGAACCTGCATTTACACAACCATTGATGTACAACAATATAAGGTCAAGAAAGAGTGTGCCAAAGTTGTATGAAGAAAAGCTATTGGTAATATATAGATTTTTTATTTTTATTATAATAATTAGGACTAAAATCATATATTAACGAATTTTGATGAAATAATATAGACGGAGGAATCAATTCTTTCAGAAAATGACATTTCAGAATTTAGAAAAAATTATTTTAATACTTTAGAAGAACATTATAAAAAGATTGATACATATAAACCAGAAGTATGATTTGTAAATTACTTGATATGCTTTTTTTAACATCATAAACTGACTAAATTGATTATAACATACAGGCAGATATGCTAAAAAAGAAATGGGATGGATTTATAATGCCAACTGAAACTGTTACTAAAATGGACACAGGTATGTGATATATGTTATTTAAAAAATATTGAATATTAAATAACGAGGGTTGGTACAGATCAAGCCCCGACCAGACTAATTGGACCAAATTGGTCAAATAATCTAGCCAATCAGATTAAAGAATTTAATTGTGAAAAAATTATAATAAGTGAACCTTTCTTTGACTTCTAATTAAAGTCGTAGAGTTTGCTTTCTAATTCTAATGATTATCAAAATTGGTCTAATATACTTGAAATTAAAGATTCGTAACATATGGTGCCGCCAAAAGAAAACACGTATATCTAGAAATAGATGATTATGAATTTCACAATGATCTATTTTTAGATATACGCGGTTTCCTTTGCAGCATTCATACATTATAAACTATAATACGAGTATAACAGTAGATTTGTAGAATATAATATATTCTAATCTTTAACCCAGATATCTTAAGATCTGACTGATCATTAGAATTAAAAAAGCAAGCTCTACAATTTTAATTAGAAGTCAAAAAAAAGTTATTTATTAAAACTTTTTAGTTTTAAAAAAAAGAAAATATACTAATCAAATTAATTTGGTTAAATCGCTCAAACAGAATGTGACAAATAAGCTAATTATTACATGGATATAACATATAATAACTATTTGCTTTTATTTATTAAATCTATATACAATTTAATTAAAAGTTCAAAAAGGATTTATGATTAAAATTTTGTACAATTAAATTCCTTAATCTGATTGTCTAGATAATTTAACCAGTTTAACCAAACCAGTTTGACCAAAAGCCTTTGACTATTAACCAAAAAAATTTTGACTAACCAAAAATTTAATCAACTCTGTAAATAATCTAAATTATGTTATATACCTGTGCATTATACGTATTATAGGTGTTTCAAAAGAAATTTTAGAAAAGATTGGAAAGATATCTGTTCATATACCTCATGAGATTGTATATTTAATTTTATTTCTATTCAAATATTTATTTATAATAATATATAATAAAATAAAAAATTTAATAATTAATAGGAAGTTCATCCAAGATTAAAAAAATTTCATATCCAATCAAGATTGCAAAAAATTTCTACAGGAAAGAATATTGACTGGGCTACAGCAGAGGTTTGAATATATCACGTATATATACAGTCAGCTATCGATATAACGGACGCCCTTACACCGGTTTCACCGGTTTAACGGTCCAAATTTGAAGTGCCAAATTTTGATAGGAAATTTAAAACGATTATAACGGATTCAATAATAAAAAGGCCATATTATGTATAACAACCAATGTGGTGAATTTAGTATATTGACTTACGACCACTCAGAGCGCAGTTCTACGACTGCGATTGTATCAATGATTATTCAAAATCTGACCTGAAAGAGGTCTATAACGGAATTTAAAATTGGTCCGTTATATAGGCATAACGAATATGCTGTATACCGGACCGGAACTATAGTTGATTGCATATATATATATTTATCTTTGCATAATTTCTCTTTTGTATTTCTGCTGTATGACTGCTACATAATTTTTTTATATTAACTTTGAAAATAGGCGTTAGCACTTGGATCATTAATGTTAGAAGGGCATAATGTAAGATTATGTGGTCAAGATGTTGGTCGAGGAACGTTTAGTCAACGTCATGCAATGATCGTATGCCAAAATACAGAAAGAATTGCTGTGCCTTTGAATAACTTGGCACCTGATCAAGGAATGCTTGAGGCATGTTTTAAAAGCAATGTTCATTTTTAATTACAGTACTTGGTTTAGAACTTACTCACATAAATGCTGGGTTATTTTTAAAATGAATAGATTGTAAATAGCCCTCTTAGTGAATTAGCCGTTGTAGGATTTGAGTATGGAATGTCATCTGAATCTCCACACAATCTTATTATCTGGGAAGCTCAATTTGGGGACTTTTTCAATGGGGCACAAGTTATTATTGACACTTACATTTCTAGCGGCGAAGGTAGATATGTCATGACAAAAAATTCTAAATACTAAATACATTTATTGTTTTAATGACAGTAACTCTTTTTTAGTAAAATGGTTGAGACAATCTGGACTTGTGATGCTTTTGCCACATGGTTATGATGGTGCAGGACCTGAACATTCTAGTTGTAGAATTGAAAGGTTTTTGCAGGCAAGTCTTTAAGTCTTAATTTTTTTATTCCTACAGTTTAGGAATCCTAAATCATACCTAAACAATGCTATGAAGTTTTTTTAGTTAATTATAATAGTGTTAAATCCTTTAAAATTAATCAATTTTATTAACAAAACGCAAAATTTGGCCACCTTAATTCTGGCCAAAATTATCTGGAATTAGCATAATTCTGGCCAAAATTACTAAAAAAATTTTTTACCAAATGTTGGTTTATATTCCAATGATCATATTATCCAATTATATTGTAAAGTTAAACAAAATACATCTAAAATTTGGCCGCCTATATTAATGACTTGTTTGTTTAAGGATTCCCGTACTGTATTTCTAAAAAAAACAATGCACTAACGTCTTATCATATTATAATTATACTATAGTTAACAAATGATAGGTTTGATATCTTAGATGAAAATATACCAAATAATCCAAATATGCATATTGTGAATCCAACTACTCCTGCACAATATTTTCACGTTTTAAGAAGACAGGTACTATAATATTTTCAGCTATGCTATTTATTTTGTTTGTAATATCGGTGATTTGATGATAATAACATTTAATATTTCGGTGATATAGATGAAAAGAAATTTTAGGAAACCGCTAATAATAGCCACACCAAAACTACTACTAAGATCACCTGTAGGTTTTGTTGATTTATCTAATGGCTCTAGTGGCGTAATATTAAACTAAGAATTTTGTAAATATAGGTGGCAGTATCTAATTTTGAAGATATGTTGCATGGAACTACATTTTTACCTATTATTGGAAATAAATCCGATGATGATGATAATAAGTAAGTTGAATCTATCTTATTTTATATTTATTTAACAATTATTTGCCGCAATATATTTTATATTTTAATATATTTTGTTGATTATTAAATTGAAGAGTTGAAAAAATTGTATTTGTATCGGGAAAACTATATTACGATTTGATTAAAGAAAGGCAGAATAAGAAAATTGAAGATAAAGTCGCTATTATTAGATTTGAGGTATGCTAACTTACTGGTTAATTGATGGCAATTGTCATTAATAAATTAAAGATTCAATTATAAATGCTTCTACAAATATTCATAATAAATTTGTTTTGTACTTATAGGAGTTATGCCCATTTCCAAAATCTGATGTTGAAAAAGAATTAAAAAAATATACCAATGCCAAAGGTGTTTAAAATCTTCATTTACAATATTTTATTACTCATTATTCTTTTTATACTTATAAATTTAACAAAAATAGAATTTATTTGGTGTCAAGAAGAACCACAAAATAATGGTGCTTATACATTTGTTGAACCAAGATTAAGGCAGTTATTGCCATTAAAACAAGAGGTAACTATTGCAAACTGTATTTACTTATTTATTTTAGATAAAAAAATTGTGATTTCAATTATTTTTGATTTTATATAGCTAAAATACATAGGAAGACCACCAAGTGCTGCACCAGCAGTCGGTATTTCACAATGGCACAATGCGGAAATTAAAAAGATCTTAGAAAGGGTTTTTTAGATATTAGTAATTTTTACTAAATTTAAGTTTGCTAAACTATTTTAATAGATTTAATAAATCAGAAATACAACTTTTTTTATATTTTATAATAGCTGTTATTAAAATTATCTGATGTTAAATCTTTTCTATCTAAACTCCTGTTGCTGAATAACGGGCTATACTTAAAAAATTCTGTTGTAATTAGAGATGTTAAACCGTTTAACTCATTATAATTCTGTAGCCGTTTTATCTAAATATCTTTTTTTTTATAGTGTTTTTCAAATTTATACATACAGTACATACATATATGCTCTTATACATTACCAGAACACGTAACGATATTGATAATATTTAGGATTTTGGATTTTGGATGGGATTTGGGATTTATGATAGAGTTTGGGATTTTGCGACTTGGGGTTTGGAATTGGGTTTGTCCAGTTTTACAACTTGGGTTTTTAGACATGACCATTTGTCCAGGTTTGTCCATGAACAAATCCTAAATCCCAAGAGTTTGTCCGTAATTCCCTTTTTTGGTTTTGTAACACAGGCGCGAATGACGTAGTAAACGCGCTTTAACGTTCTTTCTAATTAAGTACAGATCTACATCAAAGTGTAACCTAAAAATCTAAATTTGAAAATTTGTCTTAGCGTTAAGGTGGATAAATTTATACTCTACATTTTATGAAAGCTATGGAAAATAGTTCAGGACTCAACTACTTTCAAAACTATAAACCATCTAAATGGTCACTTATTGGCTTTTTGAAATGGAGATACGAAACAATGTCGCTTTTAGATAGAACAGAGGAGCATAGTGCGTTCAAATCGTTTCTTCAAAATTTTTAACTGATAAAAATATTAAAAAAGCAAAAAGAGCGCAAGAGTTACTCAACAATTGGGAAGTATGCATTTTTTTTTTTATGTTTTGGCTCTATTGACAGGCCAAGATTCCTGCCCATATTGCAATATGAATCGCTGAGTTCAGCAATAATGAGCACAACCGATCGCTGAGTTGGTTGGGAATTTTGGTAGGATCGCTGAGTCTATTGCTGCAACACACTGGGGGATCGCTGAGTCAGCCCAGTGTTGAGTCGCTGAGCTCGTTGCAGTTTGTCATGAGCTAATGCCTATTCATGTGTAAGGACATAATTTGTTCTGTATAGTACGGTTTATATCATTAACAATTGCTTTTCCGTTTCTTAAAATTGATATGCTTTTCCAGGAAATTAAGCGTTCTCCAGAAGTTAAAAAATTCTGGAATGATATTAAGATTCAGAATTTAAAGAAAGATATCCAGCATGCCAAAATGCAAAACGAACTAAAAACTTTACAGGTTAAAACTGAAGATGTAAGTTTTTTTGACCATTACAGTATTCTATGTTATACAAGTTATGATTAACGCTATTCCATTAGTTAAATTATGCTCTTGACCGAGGAAAGGAATTGAACCAACATGCTAATATAATTGGAAATAAAAGAAAGTTGATATTGCAAGGGATACAGGTGTGCACATGTCAACCAATGATTTATTATTGTGATTTTATTCCTAACAAACTATAATTTGTAATCCTTAGAATGATGATAACGGTTCACAAAATAATCAACGCAGAACTAGAAGTGGAAGGGCGATACGAAACTATTACGAATCTTCTAATTCTGAGGAAAATGTAATTTCGTAATTTCACGTTTCTTATAATTTTTCAAAATGATCTGTAGAGTTTGGATTATAAAATCAATAATTTTTTTAGGAAAGTTCTGATAGTGACAAAAGCCCAAGCAGTGAAGGAAAAACAACTAATTCAACAAAAAGGGTGAGCCTAATCTACATAAGTTGTCAGATAATAATATACACGTAACTAATATGTTGCATTCATTATGATTAGCAAAAGGGCTCTGAGGTGTGCACATGTCAACTAATGATTTATTATTGTGATTTTATTCTTAACGAACTATAATTTTTAATCCTTAGAATGATGATAACGGTTCACAAAATAATCAACGCAGAACTAGAAGTGGAAGGACGATACAAAACTATTACGAATCTTCTAATTCTGAGGAAAATGTAATTTCGTAATTTCACGTTTCTTATAATTTTTCAAAATGATCTGTAGAGTTTGGATTTTAAAATCAATAATTTTTTTAGGAAAGTTTTGATAGTGATAAAAGCCCAAGCATTGAAGGAAAAACAACTAATTCAACAAAAAGGGTGAGCCTAATCTACATAAGTTTTCATAGGTTGTCAGATAATAATATACACGTAACTAATATGTTGCATTCATTATGATTAGCAAAAGGGCTCGGCATATGTGTGTGATGTCAACGATAAGGAAATTCAAGAATATTCAAATAATAAATTAAATAAATCAAGTGTAAGTATCTTATGTTCATGAATACATGTTATTAAAGCAACCTCGCTAAATGATTTGCTTCTGCTATTTAATTTCACCAGAAAAATGATATTCCCGATACTGACGCTGTTGATCTTAGCGAAGAAATAATATATAATTGGGACGAATTGAAAGAGTTAGAGAAGGAAATATTCTCCCCTCCAATAAACGAGGTAACTGGACTTTTAGCTTTTTTTTTTGATTATTGCTATAAATTGTGCTTTTTAAAAATTGTTTTTTATATTCAGTGGAAGATAGATTCAGTTGAAGTATCAAATAAGTTTAGAATTTACCAAACGAAATTATTATTAAGTATTAAGGAGAGAAAAAAAAGTTTAACGTGGAAAGACACAATCGAAATACTGTATATATTTATAAATATTTATTACTCTAATATTCATAAAATATACTGAATCCATTTTTCCTACTACATTTTAGAGCCCTTTCGTCGATAATGATAATGTGTTGGCCTTGCCCTTATCCGACATTTACTACCTCCGAATGGATAAAAGTTCTGGATTAGAGTTAATACTTCAATCCGGATATATTTATATCCGGATTGATATTTTGTCATAAATTTATAGTAAAACATAGTAATTTAAATCCGGATTTATTTTATATCCGGATTTATCCGGATATAAAACATAGTGAAGTATTAACTCTATTCTGGATTCAAATCCGTATAAAATTACAAATCCTATTTTAACAGGTTCACTTACTACCTCTTTATATGAGGCAACCCACAACTTTTCACTTGGGTTAAATTCCAAATTTATATCGAATAACAATGAATCTGATGAATTATGGGAGAAGGCAGTCCGAATTTTTAACAATATGTAATTCCGTTTTTATTACAAATAACAGTTGAAAAAACTATAATTTACAGTATTAAATTTTTTCATTTTTAGGAAGGACGAACTTCCATTAACATCAAAAAAATGCATAACCGAAGACGCACACCGATGTATATCTGTAGATCCATTTGTAAAAACATTTTTTGGAAATGAATTTAAGCCGTATGTTTTAGGACTTAACCAAAAAGCAATGGACAGCAAAAGACCTGACTTCTGTTGCATAGTCGATGATATCACAGTGTTGAATTCCGAGATTAAGCCCTTGGGATGCTCTCCATTAAAAGCAAAGAAAGATTTTATCAAAGTGCATCTCAAAGGCAAGAAGTCAATTAATCAATTTTATGAACAAGGGGCCCCCAGAAAAGCATTAGCTTTTTTGAATATAGGTATGTATTTTTTCATAATTATTTATTTCACAATACAAAATTCATAAATTTATTTATTCAATTTAGCTGATACTATTGAGTCATTTTTCATCGATTTGGAATACGTGGAATTTATCGTTCGTGGCCAGTTCTCAAAAATAAAATAGCGACGGATAAAGGATCATTTCCGTTAATGGTATTAACCTTTTCACATTTTGTAAAATTAGAGGTAGGTAGACTGATTTTTGTCAAACACTATGGTAAGTTTTAAATATAAATTCTTTCATATTTATTTTTAGCAATTCGTTTGTGACATCGCAAATGAATATGAAAGTCGATCACCACCTGGTAGTTATACACCACCGCAACAGATTAAATCTAATTTTATAAGAAAATTGCCAACTTCGCCACAATTAGCAAGATTATTGGATTTATAAAATTTATCTATAATAATAGGTTTTTTGTGTAGTTCGATCGTCACAAATTTTTCTGTCTAATAAAGCTTTTGAACAATTCACATCATATTTATATATTATGTGTTATTATTGTATGTACCGTATTTCGCGGCTAAACCACCCCTCCCCTGTAAAATGCTTATCGGCTTTATAAGGAGATTTCTGTGGTGCATATAATATTTATTGTCGCGGCTGATGCTGAAATTTTGGGTCCTAATTTTAAAATATAAGCCCTGCTAGAATCTACATATACTCTTTAATTATAAATTCTAACACTAAATCCTAACCTAACTATAAAAAAAAGTGATAAAAAAACATCCCAAAATTTTTTTAAAATTTCGTATCAAAATATATCCAAATTTCAGCATCAGCCACGACATTTATTATGTGTAATCTTGCCTATTATTTGTTAATGTAGTAATTGTTCCTATAGCGGAACATCCGATATGAGCCATAGAAGTATCCACAGAGGGACGCCTTAGCTCTCCCACAAAAAATTGTTCACCCCTGTAATTTTGACCAATCGAATCTCAGGATCAGGTGTAACACATTTTTTACAAAAAACAAAATTTAAATTAGGAACACCTTCTGCAGCCTAATTAAAAATATTCCTCATGATGTTTTACTAATAGATGTTATATACAGTCAGACCTCCCTAAATGCATGTTGTTAGGACCAGCTTTAGAGCATGCATTTTTTTTTTTAATGTTATGGTGATCACTTTGGGGTCTGGCACGTTTTATTGAACTTTGGATCGAATGCCAGGGCAACCAGAGGCAGCTAGGGTGCCCTCCCAAAGTCCAGTAACATAATCATGGCACAGCCACTGTATATACAAACATTTGCTATTTTACAGTAAAAAAAATGATTTACAACATGCGGCTAGAAAAGAACCACAAGTTGTATTAATTGATCTTATGTCACCGGCACTTTTGGAAGGCTGCCCTGGCTGCCTTGAGCAACTATATGGGCTACTCCTGACTTTGTTACATTAATAAGGATACATTCTAGCCATATCAGTGCCTTTTGAGTATCTAATTAAGTAGTTTTCTATTTTTAGGTTCTATACTAGATGCCATATTTATAACCTACTATTACTTGAGTTACCTGATTAAACCCTCTGATCAACTTAGTGCCGTTGGATATTCTCTCTAAAGAGAAACTGTTGCTAAGACCTTTTAGAACTACTTTATCCTTGTGATAAACCTACTAGAGCAATTTATGTTTCACACATGTATTATCTAGGTTTTTAGTAACTTACTCTACATTAAATCAAGTGACTTCTGGTGTTAGTCCACAAAGTTTACCTGCAAATCAGAATATAATTTCTTATGATACTGCTAACACTGGTATTGAATTGGTTTTCGTTAACAATATCCATCCTTTCCATTTAGTATATATTTATTTTTTATCTATAGTTATCATCTATAGTTATCATCTATAGTTATCGTCTATGGTTATCATCTATAGTTATCATCTATGGTTATTGTTTATAATTATTAATTATAATTTTTAATTTCAATTTATATAGCACAGTCACTCTTTCTATGTTGTTGGAAGGGGTAATGGTACTACACCAGATCCAAGCACTTATAATTTAGTTAATTCACCATATCATAATACTGTAATGATACCACCAACTAAGTAAATTATCTTTTTATTTTTTTCTGAAATATAGGCAGGCAGTATCAGATATTACTACGTGATATTTGGTGATATCCAGTAGTAATTGCCTTCATTTTTCTTCTTTTATATTATTATCATTCTAACTTCTTTTTCACATTAAATAGATAGTTAGTAATACAATTCGTCACTGACAATCTATATGTATGAGTAGTACATTATCATATAGGCTAGGTGCTACAGAAAAGGGGGAAATCAACATAAAAAAAGATCTTTGGAAAATAAATTTTATGCTATAAATTTTATAATAAGCTATAAGAAAATGTAAATTTTAAAGAGTTATACTGCAAAATTTTATTAATA
>CAJVPZ010000949.1:0-16204 GCA_910592135.1 Racocetra fulgida | reverse complement strand
TATTCAGTATATATATATTATATTCCATATATTATTTATAATTTTCTTTATTATTTTCGTATATATTTTTTCATAGGAAAATTATTTATAGAATTAAATTGGGCTTTGAATTTTTTAAGTAAAATTTTCTCAGTTTGAGAGTAAAAGGTAGACTTATATTCTTTACGAATTTGAGAAATAGTAACCTTTTCTTGGTCTAGAATATAGTAGTAGGTTAGAACTTGTACTAAGAAGTAAGTATTGACTGTTTTGGTAATAATTTTATGTATTGCTCGGTAGAAGCCAGGATTGGCAATATCATCATTTTTTGCTGCTGTTCAAAGATAGGCTCTATAATAACTATAGAAATTGAAACCTTTTCTTCAATCATTAGTTTCTGTATTGTTATCTTTAATAAATTATTCTTCTGCTTCTGTTGCAAGTTTGTAAAAGGTCAGTAGGAGTTGGTTTTTGAAAAGTTGCTGGGTGTTTTTATCTTTGTTAAATAGTGAAAAGTTTAAAACAGGGTGGTTTAGCTTAGATTTGAAGGCTGTGTTGGTAAGGAAGGTTAAAGAAAATTTGTCAAAGGATTTAGTAAAAAAGAGGGTTTCAAGATTTTTGAAGTTATGTCTTTGTCTACTGGTAGTGTTTGATATGAGTTATTCTTGTTATGAATACAGGTATGTATATGGTAGAGAGCTGCCTTGCTGTATAAAGTAATACGTTCTTTGTATTAAGAAATAGAAGTAATTGTAAAGGTTTATAGAAGAAAGCTTTTGCATATTTCTGCAAGTTTAGTAGCAATTTGGTGTTTTAAGAAGTTATAAGTTTTTTGTTTATCTATCTTAAGAAATTGTCATTAGTAAACTTTAAAGAAAGGTTCAAACCAGTTATCAAAATTAGCTTTATATAAAAGTCATATAAAAATTGTTTTTCGGGTCTATTAAAAGAGATGTTAACATTAAACTTATTATCATTTTGGATTTTAAAGAGAGGTTGGTTTTTGTTATCTAAAGAAGTGAAGTAATGAAGATTAAAATGAATAGAATGAATATTTAAGCTTAAATGAATTGGGCTCTATTAATAGTTTTGCATTCATCATGAAGAAAAAGATAAAGTCTAGCAAAATTGAGTGCTACATTATGGCAGTTAGAGGTAGTGTAGAGTGGTATAGAGTTATATAAAGCAAAGATTTTTGCATAGTTAAGTTTGGTGAATAAAATCTGAGTAAATTTAGATAGGATATTTTTGAAGGAATTATATACTATTTCAAAAGAAATAGTGATATCTTGGTTGATTGTTGGATGTTGTTTGTAGATTAAGTCAGTGAGAAATTTAGAGCATTGTTCTACTATTTGTTTTAATAAATAATTGAAGCTATATTAATATTTGGTCTGTTAATTTTAGTGTTAAGTTGTCTAGAAGCAAAGTCAACCAAAAATGGTTTAACAAAATAAAAATTTGTTGTGAAAGTTGTATATTAAATTTAGAAAAGGATTCTATGGTAGAGGTGATAGGATAGGTCTTGAACCAATCCAGGTCATTAGATATGTCATGTTTAAAGTTTTTGTTGGTTTGTTTTTCTTTTAAAAGCTGTAAGAAGTTTTTAAACACTTGGTATTTTTTTGTTTTTTCTATTAAAGCAAATTTGATTATATAAAAAGCACTACGTGCATCAGATGTAAGTGGTTGAGTTTGAGAAATTAGCTTAAGTCTAAGTTTGTGAATACAGCTGATATGTGCTAGATAACCTTTGAGAACAAGAGTAGCTTTACTTAAAAGGGTGTGTTTGTTGTCTGATAAGAATGTGCAAGGAATGTCTTTAAGTTTACAAATGATGCATATATGAGTATGATGGGAGTGTGCTTATATTTGAGATGTTTGGGATGAGCTACTAGATGTTGAGGTAACAGAGTAGTTAAGAGGAAATGGAAGAGAGAGGATAGAAGTATATTTGGTAATAGGTGATTATAGAAGATTATCTTTTAAATTTTTAATTTGTTTAGAAGTTAAATCAGTAGACATAGCTTTGGATTGTTAAGAAGAAGAGGAGTAGCTTGTCTGAGTAAAATATTCAAATAGCTTGAAGTAAAGAAAATATAATATTTTTGACAAAAACAGCGGACGATAGCTGGCTCTTTAGATGTACAGAAGAAGTGAAGAGTTTTTAGAGTACTATATTTACTTGGATTAAATGTGAAGAGCATTGCTTTCAATAAGCTAGGTTGAACCTCACAAATTATTGTGCTATATTGGTCACTATATTTGTTGTGAAAATAGTCCAGGTCATAATAATCTGGTTTCTGGTTAGTTAGAGTAGGTATTTTAATAAAAAAAATTTTAAGTTTTTACTAAAAAACTTATTTTTGTTAAATTTAACAAAGTTGTTTTTAGGGGTTAAACTAAAAACAAGTGTTAAATTAAATTGCGGCTAGCATGGCTGGTCAGTGTAACCTTGTATAACCTTGTATAACAACAAGTTAAAAATATTGTGGCTGATGTGGCTTGTGTGCTTGTGTGACCTGGTGTGATGTAATAATAGTGTAACAATTGTTGTGTAAAGTTATTAAGACTAAAATTGTAAATTAAAAATAAAGATAAAAATAGATGAAACAGATAATATTTTTGTGTAAATTAATTAGTATTATTGATTTGTAATAATGATCTGCAGGTTTGAGCATTCTAAGGAGCCAGGACCCCCAAAAAAACAAAATTTTTGCAAAAAAATAACAAAGAATTTTTGCAAGAGAGTTTGCATAGCAGACAATATAAATCTACTAGATTAGACACATTTATCTCCCAGACTCAAACATATTCCCAAAGGTAAACCTTTGTAGTTTAGTACATTAAAAGACTTAGTACTTGAAGATAAATATAACCGCATACTACTTAACTAGTACCAACAAGCAGAAACTAATGTCTTTGCTATTAGTTCTTACTCTACTCCTAAAAAATCTAAGCTCTGGATAATTACTATAGAAACCATACTGTTCAAACTTCTTTAATTAGAAAAAACAACAAAAATTAACTAACCTATACTTCAACACTCCAAATTCAGTTCAACTACCAACTATTGCCGAACATACCCACCCAATATACACTTATTCTTGCTTATGAGAGGAACCTGATCAACTATATATCCACTCTAGTATTTGTCCACTAGTTGGTCAAGCAAGAAAAAAATATTATATATGGTCTAATTATTGGTTAAACTACAGTATATCTTTAAACTATATATTATCTATTTTAATCTAGATGAGTTTTTGGCCACTCTAGTAGATTTAGGTCACAGATAAAGTAGTCTGAGTTTTTATTCTTGCAATATAGTTTTATTTCTATTTGTACTGATACAAATTGTAGTAATTATTTAGTTAGTTATTGCTGTATTCTTAGTGCTTATAAAACTATCAATAAAGATATAAGCAAGGCCTCACCTTAATCTTAAAAAAAAATATATATAAGCATATATTTTTAAAAACTAACTATTATTAAATATAATAAATTTAGCCTCTATATTTGGTATATTTATTTATATTTACCATATTTGTATCTGAAGAACTATATTATTTTGAATAATTATATACTATCTAACTTTCAAAATAAATAAGATGACCAATATCTTTTATTATAAACAACAAATATATAATTAGATATAGCAAGCACAAAAATAATATGTTATTACTAATCTTTTTAATTAATTAATATTTAAAAATTTTGATTAATTTATTTTTTTTAGAATACAAATATAATCAAAGTTAATCAGTTTTATCTTTTTACATAATTACAATTTTTATAATTTCTAAAACAATTTTAATAGTACTTTGTAAGAAAGTGAAAATTGATTTTTATAATAATAAAACTAGATAATAAGAAATTTTAAAAGGTTTAATTTGTCTATCAACTATATTTTTTTGATTACAATTGCTTATTCGAATCTTCAAAATTGCTGAATTGCAATTTTAGTTACAGAATTAATACTTACCAAAAGATTCGACATTTGGTCATTACTTATTCTCATTACACTCAGCTTCTTTCTAATTTTTACTTTTATAATTTTACTGATAATTTTCTATAGGTTTGCCTCATAGTCAAGCTTAATTCACTACTTAAAATAAAACTTTATAAAAATATCTTTGATGTTTACATCTACACATACACTAGTAATCATAATTAGTACAACAAAAAAATTTTAGTTAGATTATGTTATCTCCTGCAATTCCAGGCCTATTAGTTAGTTTTTTTTATTTATTCACAAATAGTGTCTTTTCTATTCTTAGAATTTTAGTAGCCATTATTAATACTGGTGCAAAAATAATTATGCGTGTATCACAAAATATGTATTGCATTTCTTTTGCTTATGTTTAAAAAATAAATTATGCAATCTGTGTAAAATAAATATATATAAAAATATCAATCTTATTATCAATTTTGCATCTTGTACAATGCTAGAATTAATTGATAATCAAAAAAATAAAGAAAAGCAGATCAATTCCTGCTAAATGAGCCAAAGTATTACTTTTGCTCCAGAAAGATACATGACAAAAGCAGTAGGTCGGGTCCATAATATTGCTCTTACTTGAAGATTTGGCAAGGGTGGTCACCCAACTTTGTTGGGTGAACCAACCCAAAGAAGAATAGTGAATCTTATTACCTTTCATCTGTGTTTCACTGCTGTTGACGTGAAGACTTACTTCATGAAAATTAAAAATATAAAAATCTTAGTGTCTACTATACCCATATACTTCAAAACCACAGAATAGTGTGGAGATAAAAAAAAACCCTACTTGAGTAATAGTCATCGAAAAGTGAAGCTCACTTTGGCAAAGAAATATGAAAATTAGACCATTGAGGATTGGTTCAAGGTAATTTGGTCAGATGAGTTACAGTTTAAAATTTTTGGGTTGGATGGCAAACAATATTATTAAAAACATTATGAAGAACTGTTAAACCAGTTACACTTTAAGCCCACTGTAAAATATAGCAACAGTTCAATTATATTTGGGATGCTTTTCTGCTGTGGTGTTGGTAGCTATTGTAAAGTTGACAGCATAATGAACAGTGACTTGTATCAGTAGTTACTTTATGATTATTTGATGTAGACAATCAGAGAACAAGAATTTGATATTAGGAAGATTACTTTTCAACAAGATGGAGCATTTTATTATATGGTAACTTTGACAGAATGTTAGCTTAAAAAGAATAAAGTTAAGTTCTTCAATTAGCCCCCCAATTTCCTAATTTTAACCTGATCAAAAACCAGTGAAACAAAATTGTTTATCAGCTAAGAGATTTTTCTGGACAAATTTCAAGTGAGATGGATTTTTGGCAAAAGATCCAGGAGGTCTGGCAGGTGATTAATATTGAAACCTGTAGAAGATTAATTTGTTCAATGCCAGAATGAATTCGTGCTATAATTAGGGCTCAGGGTGGTTATACCAGATGGTGAAGGTAAAAAACATTTTAGATAGAAAAAATTTTTTATTTATATATAAAAAAATTTTTTTTTACAGCTATTTTGCTGTAAAAATATGCAAAAGTAATGCAACACAGCATTTGAAATAAAGCTTGTAGCTGTGAAAAATTTTATTTATTAGATTTTTTAAATTTTTTTATTGGTGAAAATGTTGTTATTTGTGAATAAAATAAAAAAAACTGACTGATAGGCCCAGAATTGCGGGAGATAACATGATCTAACTAAATTTTTTTTGTTGCACTACTTATGATCGCTAGTGTATATTGTCTAAAAAATTAATTAAATTAATCATCCTAACTAAAATTCTAAATGTTAGCCTAATATGTAAATTATGTATACAAAATGAAGAAAGATAAAAAACATATTATAAAAACATATAAATGTGAAGCTACCATAGGCTCATGTTATAATAAATATAAATAAATAATTCTTAATTATAATATTTTTTATTCTTCAAATTAATAAAAGGTATCTATAATTATTTTCGCATATTAAAATGAAATCTGATCAAAATGAAACTGGAGACTTCTCATGCCCACTCTTAGAGCCTATAAAACCTACATATACTTATTTATTAATAAACCTAATCCTAACTCCTACCCTAATGCTAAAAAGAACCCCAAAAAATGTCCCCCAAAAAATTTTAAATTTTCTTTAAATAAACAGAAAAATTTCATTTTGATCAGATTTTGTTTTAATCTGTGACAATTATTAACAAATTCGAAAAATTTTTTATAAATAAATAATGTGAGTTATACACACTCAATATATAACTTGACTGAAACTTACAAATCAGTAACTTTAATACTATTTCAATTAATCATATAGTTACTTGGTAGTAGCAATTTTCTTTACATTTATTATTATTATTATTTTAGTTTTAAAGTTATTTTATTATTACAGTCAAACCTCTCTATAGTCACTTCCTATATAAATACGCATTCTTTATAAACACATATTTTTAAAAACCAACTATTATTAAATATAATAAATTTAACCTTTATAATTGACACATTTCTCTATAATCACCTTTGTTGTATTCCGAAGGTGTGACTATAGAGAAGTTTGACTGTACTATACATTTACTATACATTTACTATATAATTTATTAGCAATACGCCTACTACTTAATTTCGCAAGGTTCAGCAAATAAATTCTTTTATCTTTTTATCTATAAAAAATTTTGAAAAGTTAAATTGCAATCAAAATATTATCAATACAAATCACTTTTCTCGGTTTAAGCTATTGATTAATCCTAAAATGTTCAAACTCTGAAACGATTTCTCTCGTATCGATAAGTTTAGAAGTATACATCATATTATCATGTTTTTGCGAGGCAATTGGCAATTCTTTGATTGATTTATCAGACTCTAAAAATTGCTGTTGGATCACTTCATCTGAATCATCTGAATCACTACAATGTTTGTCTAATTTAATATTATTATCATTGATAACTATAAGTTTTTTCCATTTTTTAAGCTTATTAAAAATCCCAACAGCCTTAAATCTTTTTTTCTTATCTGATTTAATATTACTATCATTGGCAACATTTGCGGCTATAATATTTTTCCATTTTTCAAGTTTATTGATAATCTCAACAGCTGTAGGTCTTTTTTTCATGTCTGAATTAATACATTGTTTGGCCAATTTAACATAACATTTTGGTGTCTTTATAAAAAATTCAGGTCGTAATCCATGACAAATCATCGCAGCTAATTCAGCGTCAAAATGGTAACCATCGAAAGGTCTTTGTCCAGTTAATATTTCTATCATGATAATTCCAAAACTGTAAATATCAGCTGATTGAGTGAACTGTTCTCCTTTCAAGACCTCAGGTGCTAAATATGGTAAAACACCATAAATATTACCATCCTGCTTTTCGTCAACTGATATTGATGAACCTAAATCAATATAAGCTTCATATCGTTCTTTTAGTAAAATATTACCAGAATGTAAATTTCTATGTATAAGTTCTTTAAAATGAATACGTGATAGATCATCAATAATATCACGTAATATCTTTAGTTTAATTTTCCACTCCAATTTAAATATATCTTTAAGACAATCTCGTAATGATCCATATTTTGCGTAATTTAGCGCTAAAATAAAATCACCGGCATTTTTATCCATTGATATGCCAAAATATTTCCCAAACTCATGTTTCCCAAATTCATGATACGTCTTTAACTAAAAATAGACAAATTATATGCAATTAATTCATAAACCATAAATCATCTAAATTTACCGTGTAAAAAAAAAAAAAAAAAAACCTTGCTTAAAAAAAGTTTTCTATTTTTATGCGAATCTTTTATTATCTTGATTGCAAGTTCTTCATACATTTCATCTTGTCTTTTATATGATGTTTTATACACTACAGAACATCCACTACTACATACTTTTTCAATGTTTCTAAAATTATCGTATTCTAGCCAACTAAAATAGTTATTACCATAATAACATTTATGCTCAGTAACTGCTGATTTTAAATACCATTCAAAAGCTAAATCTTCATTCTTTTTTACGCCAATCCCTTTTTGATAACACCAGCCAACTTTATACATTCCACAACAATTTCCACATTCGGCACTTTTTAAATAGCATTCAAAAGCCTTTTGTTCATCCTTTTCAACTCCGATTCCATTTCGATAAAAAACTCCAACATTAAATATCCCACAAGCGCTACCCATTTCTGCAGATTTTTGAAAATAAAGAAATGACTTATTTTCATCCTTTTCAACTCCGATTCCATTTCGATAACAAAATCCAACATTATTTATTCCACCAGCGTCTCCCATCTCTGCAGATTTTTTCAAATAAATAAATGCCTTATGTTCATCCTTTTCAACTCCAGTTCCATGTCGATAACAAATTCCAACATTAAATATCCCACAAGCGCTACCCATCTCTGCAGATTTTTGATAATAAATGAATGCCTTATGTTTATCCTGTTCAACCCATTTACCATAACGATAACAATATGCGAGAATGATTTGAACCATAGGATCAAATTGATTATCTAAGCAATATTTGATAATATCATCCGGATTTTGCTTTTTTCTTACTAGAAATTCTTCTAATGCGTCAAGAACTGATTTGTAAGTTCTGCCTTTCGAAATTTCTTCATTATACAAATTATACATTTCTTTAATAATTTCATTAAGAAAATTCTGGGATTTATCTTCTAAATACAATTGGTTTACATCGTTTGATATTTTAGCAACGTCTAATGGATTGTCGATTTTTTCTGGTCGTTTTTCAATTGACATTTTAACATTGACAGATTATACTGCATACGGACTTATAAATTTATTGAGGCGATTGAATACATTGTATTGCATTACGTAATGCAATTATTTGTGCCACATTACGTACGTACGCACGCATTGTAACACTTTTAATTAATACTAATTAAAGACTTCTAAATAGATACGTAAGGTAAAAACTAACACTTCCAGACTTTTAATGGGATCCGTTCACTTCATCGACAACCGACAATTAATTCATAGTTTATTCATCCACAAACCTACATAACAACCAAGATCAGTTACGTACAGTGTTTCAAATAATATACTAATATCGATTTATGTGACAATTTCGGTAATTTATTTGGATGTTTTAATTAATAATCTTAATATAAAAAATCGCATTTTTATTTGAAGTACCGAGGACTATTCTGTTTAGCAAGGTTAAATGCACGTTCATGCATTATTAGTCAGAAACCACAAAAACCATAAATGAAAGCAAGAAAGTTAAGAAAATGGCGTAGAATATGGGCGTGATAATTTTAAAAAAATAATGAAGTTTTTACTCATGTATTATCAAAATAAAAAATATTCAATACGTAATAAGCAATGAATATGATTTTGTTCTTATTTTTTTTAGTAGATTTATTTTTTTTTATTGATCCTCCTGGAAAAATAAATGTTTTATTGTTTAAAAAGCATATTTATTTATTATGAGACTTTATATTTATTAATTGTCGCGGCTGAAGCTGGAATTTTGAAGCTGGAAATTAATTTTCGATTTGAAAATATAAACCCTACCAAAATCCACTTATACATTATTATTATCAAAACTAACATTAAACCATAAGCTAACTATCAAAAAAAGGCTAAAAAAATGCATCCCAAAAAATTTCGAAAATTTTAAAGTATTTGAAATCTCTAGCTTCAGCCGTTTCCAACTTCAGCCGTGATATTAATTTATTAGAAGATTAAAATTCAATAATTTAAATTCATCAAAATTTGAAGTATTCTCTTGTTATAGAAGTTGAACCAATATATAGCTGAAGTGGATGAGGCAGATGCTAAAGAATCTGAACCAATGTTAGAAATTTTAGAAAATTTTAAAAAAATCATCACAGAAAAGTTATTGACATGCATCTTTAGACACATATCCTTGAAAGGTCTTTTGATCTTCCGCAATCAAAAATGACTAACTTTAAAAAATATTGATTCAAACTTCGTATGAATTCAAATAATAATAAATGATATAAAGAAACTTAAGTGTGCAAAGAGTTCTCCAGAAACATGAGTAAATCCATTTATTGCCTAAATAAAAGATTACGTTGAATATACCTTTTCTTCAATTTAAAGAACAGGTTTGGGTAGAATAACACCTGTAATCACCAAAACCTTGTAACCCGTATCAAATTTACGTAATTTACTGACTCAAACAATATCAAAACTTAAAAAATTGGTGAAAATTACTTGGATAATAAGTAATTTTATCAAATATTAAATTGTAGGCATAAAAAAATTATTCTACAATATAATAATTTATTTATTTATTTATAATAGTTTTTAACTAAATAAAAAATAAAATAATAATTTTTTGTCTAAATTAATACTTTATATATATATAATTAAAAACTAAATTAAAAATCTAATTAAAAGGCATATTTAAAAAAACTTTGCTTATACTTCAAAGCAGCGTTTAAAAATCATATAAACAAGTCATAAAAACTTGTGCTCTAAATCTGCTTGAGCAAGAGTTTATTTAAGCATCTCAACATCCCTATTATTATGTAGTAACTATATATAGTTGCTATATAATTACTGTGTAGTTAACTGCATATTAAGATATCCAGGTTTCTATATAATATAATAATTAATCTAATCAATCTATATTGATAAGTATAGACTGGGTCTAAGCACGTTTGGAAAGATTACTACAACCAAATTATAATTAACATATTAAGGTATTATTTACCAAAGTTAGGAATGTGGTAGTACGGTGTCCGGCATTTGACATAGTATAGTAGCATGTATGAGAATACATTCTAAATTCTCGTTCGTTATCGTTATTGATTTTGAGCTTTATTATTTAAGCTATATATTTGTTTATAGACGAGATCAGGGCGCTGAATTGTACTCTCTTATACATAAAACCCACGGTAACTAATAAATTCCCATTTTCAACTTCAAATGCCATTAATATCTTTGATAGTTTCCATTATTGGGGCATAGTTCATTGCGTTTCCTTGTGATAACCTACCTACTTCAATTACATTCCACTTGCCTACAATCACAAAAAAAGAAAATTACAAAAATAAAACCTTATAACAAAAATTTCACTATTAACTTACCATAATATGATCGATTAATAAGGCACATTATAACAGCTTGTGACTTGTCAGCTCTATGTATATTGTATTTACATAGCTGTTTTTTCGGATTCGATTCATCATATAATTTAAAGCTTGGATTTTGAAAATGACCAATTGTCGGAGATCCAAATGAGCTTAATACTAAATAAAGCTTCGTAACCGAAAGAGGAAGTAGGTTGAGTTTCGCCGTAATTTTATGATGTCCTGTGGCTACGAAGATTTAAATTTATCAGACACACGTCAAAATGTAATACGTAATATAGTATAATATTAGAACAAACCATTTTTATAATCTAGGGAATCTCCGGAATGCGAGATATATGATACTTCAGGATATTCCCTATGTTCATAGTCATACGTTTTCCATAACTTATTACCTTTATATATCAAACAGGTACCATCGAGAAAGTCTACTCTTGAGGTGGGATGACCCCAGTATAAATCGAATACTAAATTTTTTATAGCATCATTTTTCGAGATAGAATAAAGTATGACGATAAGTTGAATATGGCAATTTGCACAGATTCCATAACTTACAAGTGTACTATTAGTCTTATTATCCTGTATAGAAAAATATTATCAATATAAAATTATAAAGATTTTTAAGAATTAATAAATAAATTACGCACATGAAGTTCCACGTTGTTATAGATTAACATTTGCCTATTAATATCTATCTGTGTATAATTCATCAATCTACATTTTAATTCTCTGACTGTACTAATTTCCGAAAGCTTTAATTCAATCTTTTCTCCATTTAATCGGACAACATAAAATATTTCGGAATTTGCATTATTTTGTTCATGCGTTTGTGAAGAGCGTTCGAAATCAATTTTAAAGCTTGCATTGTCCCAAAGCAAACAATAATCATTAAATTCTTGCTCAGTTAATTCAGCTTCGCATATAGGACAGTTACTCTGCGTTTCTCTTAGGTATTTTACAAGACACTGAATAAAAAAAAAAAAAAAAAAAAAAGTAAAAATAAGTGATATAAATAGCATGTTTTTACATATTATTAGAGATGTAATACCTTTAAGCACCAAGATGTGACATGCTCACATTTTAAACTAATTGTCCCAAATGGAAATTCTTCTGAAAGTTTATAAATTTGACAATTTTCACATTTCATAATTAAACATACAATCAATAATCGAACTTTATATGCAAAATTAAGGTTATGTTATTTGGTTTATTTATATGAAATTTTATAAATAGTAACAAGGTTTAATAAAAAATTTTTTGTTTGCTAAAATTAATATAAGCAAAATCTCAAATTGGCAATTATAAACATGATAGGTATTTACTGATGGTATTACAAATCTACCGAGTTTTTTTCGATCATTCGGCTTAGATTACCCGATATCAGCTGACTTTGAAGCAGAGCACAGTGCCTATCGTAAAATTTCGGAGATTTCGGTGTTATGCCCGAGATTGGGAGTGCAATATCATACGTGTCCAGATTAGCTTCGGGCATAGTACAAGTTACACGGTGTAATATTTATTACAGTATTAGGCACTCGGATTTAATGAGTCAGTTATTAAGGAGATTAGTTTAGTTGGAAAGTACATTATTATTTTATTCAATATACAACAAGCAGGACGATATATCTTCTCTTTATTAGTTTGAGCATCGTATTTATTCATTTACTTTCGATGGGGTTCAATCCCTCGCTGGGGTTATTCACCCTTGCTGAGAGTTAAAACCACCCAGCTAAGCCTCGATCATACATGCCTCAAGTCTTGATCCAATCGTAATAAAATTATAACATTAACTTAATAAAGAAATTTTACCGTAGTACCCTTGATTTTTTATATGAGCTGATTAAGAAATATCGCCGGCAAAAAAGCCGATTACATCCCCGGAAATTTTGCTGCTTTGAGGTTGGTCTTAAATGGATGTCATTAGCCTGCCTGACTTTATTTAAAGGCACTCAAAATTAGAACACAATAGAATCTAAGATACCTGTCCTAAAATATTTCATTAGGCAATCAAATATTCGAGATAAAGTATCACGTAAAAAAAATGTAAGAAATCAAAAGTCAAAATTTTGCCATGAAACTACCCTCTATGTACTAAAAAAAAAGTTTTTTTTTGCAAAATTTTGGTATAACTATAGCTTTCTAACCCTAATCTGTTAGCAATAACAACAAAAATTTTTTTAGAGAAACATTTTTAATGGTCTTACAATAAAAGCACATGATTTGCGAATTTTTTTAGACAGAATATATTAATGAGAAAATCAATTTGATGCCTGGGTAAATTTACACGGATTTATTTATTTGTGAAATTGACCAGCGTTAGGGTTAGGGAGGGTTTGGATAAGGAAGGGGGTTTGGGTCAAAATCCCTACAAGCGAAATCCCGACAAGCCATAATCCCGACAGCAAAAATCCCAACAGCCAAAAATCCGACAATTAACAGTCCCGACAATTAAAAACCCTGATCTAAAGTGATCTAATCCTAAAGTTAATTAATCTACTTCGCTTTAAACATACATGGTTTTCTAATTGAAAATTCTGACTATCGGGATTTTTAATTGTCGAATTTTTGACTGTCAGGATTATGACTTGCCGGGATTGTGCTTGTCGCGATTTTGACCAGCACACAGGAAGGGGTGTATATGCAAAATTTGCCAAGAATTTCTTAATTAGACGTAAAAGGTGATGTCCTTCCTTGCGATCTACATAGAAAAATTCCTTTGTTGGTTTCAGGCAAATTTCCAAGGCGTCAAATAGCACTTTTAAAAACAAATTTTTTAAAAAAATTACACTTTTGGCACAAATGGAACACCGTAATAAGCTTTATTCTTAACTCTAACGTCGTGGCTCTCACGTGTTATTTGTGCAAATCAAATTTTTTTTCCCTTTATTAGGGAGAGTTAAGAACCATAAAAAGAATTAGTAACCAGCAGGGATAGTTTTTAACAAGAAAAACAATACTTTCCTCGTCATTTTGAAAAAACGTCGAATCCCATTTGATTAGAAAATAACTTCCCTAATGTCTTTTGTAGTAATATACCTAAATAACGACAATAGTACAGAGTTAGTTTAAGTTAGTATTATTTGCACAATAATATTACTTATCTTAGTAAAGACTCGAATTGATTACACATTACACATCGTTTTCTCGTAATAACAATACTAAAACCCTTTCGCTACGTAATAATAAATCAAATCTAATAAAGAAACAAATAAATATTACCGTATTTCTCCGAAAATAAGGTAGTAATAGTTCCCTTATAAAACAATACACTAAACCCACAAATATATATATCTTCAAATCCAATAACTATCTATGGATTAGTTATAAATTTTCTACTTATACGTACGTACATACGTACGTACGTACGTATGTACGTACCTATAAAAAGTTGTATCACACTACAATATGCAAACTATACACTTGCTTTAATATTTACGTACAATGTTTATGTTCGAAAAGAAAATTTAATAAATTTTCTACATTTCTTATTTTTTTGTATCCTTAATTTTGGTCTGTGATACGGGTATGGTAAACCGCATCGATTGGGGATTTCAAAATCGGATCTACCGATAATTAGAATTGGATAATAAGTTAGTGACTAAAATAAGGAAGATAGAAAGTTAGCAACTAACAGATAAGTGAATTAACTACGAAAAAAGTATATAAGCAAAGCTTCTGGTGATAAAAAAAACAAGTTGAATTACAATTAGATTAGTAAATAATACCCTTTAATGTCTCGTACTACTTACCTAAGCAATGATAGTGAGGGGTTTCAGAATTAACGTGCGGAAATCTAATTTTGACAGAAATGGATATTGTATTTATTTTCAAATGAGCAATGTATCGACTTTATTTCATTTTCCGATAAATTTGTAATAATGATTTTTGTCGTTGAAAAGTTTATTTATTTCGTTAAATGGGAGTCTCTAAACACTCCCATTTCATTTTCCGATTTCAAAATTTTGATATACAAATAAGATTTTTTAAGCTCCTACTTATTTTCGAAATACGCTATTTTTTTTTAATTCTGAAACCCCTCAGTAGAATAGAGTTAGAATTAATAAATATTATTTGCACAATCACTACTTAATAAAGAACCGATTCTTTATTACGTTTAACACCATTCCTACGCAATAACACTGTTAAAAGTTCCTTTGATAATAAAACCAACTTTAAAAAAGGAAACAAATTAATATTAATAATAATTCTCTGTAACTAAACCTAATTTATCAAAATCCAAAAATTATACTTATTTTAGAACCACATATTTTTGCTAACTATCGGTGGAATAATACGTAAATCGCTTCTTGGTTTTAAATGACAAATAATCTAAAACAGACCAGCAGTTCATCTGATATTAACAAATTAAATTTAGAAGATAATATTTTCAGTGAGGTTGTTAAAGAATTATATAATTTGTATAATGAAGAAAGATCGAAGGGAAAAGTTCAGAACGAACATTTAACATAATGGATCAGTTTTTAGCAAAAAAGAACCAAAATCCATATAATGTAAATTCAATGGTGTTTAGAAAATCAAATCAATCCTATAACTTAAATAGTTCTTGGGCATTGTTATTGGCATGGTAAATGGATTGAAAAGGACGAACATAAGGCATTCATTTATTATCAAAATCTGCTAGTAAGAATAATTCTTATGGAGTACGAACGGTTGGATAGTGTTATGAAAATGGAATTGGAGTTGAAAAGAATGAACGTAAGGCATTCATTCATTATCAAAAATCTGTAGAGATGGGGACGCTCGTGGAATGAATAATATTGGATATTGTTATCTTTATGGATTTGGAGTTGAAAGGATAAACATAAGGCATTCATTTATTTAAAAAAATCTGCTGAGATTAATGATGGTTGATGAATGACGAATCATTCGTCATTGACAAATGACGAATGGTTTCGTCAGGTGACTTCAAATTGACGGACGTAACTAATGACGAATGACGAAACCCATGACTAATGGCGAAACTTATGACGAATGACGAATCCTATGTCGAGTAATACATTTTATAGGCTCAGAAACAGCTCAGCGCGTACCGGCACCCTGGAAAATCCACCGGCGATCTACACTGTGCGACAAACAAGGATATCACGCCTTAGCCGAAATGATTATCAGAATAAGATTACCAAATCAGGGCATATTATACC
>CAJVPZ010000948.1:0-16211 GCA_910592135.1 Racocetra fulgida | reverse complement strand
GGAAAATCGATGAAGAAGCTAATGAAGAAAAAATTTTACAAGAGAATCAACGAATAATAAGTGAATTGCAAGAAGATACACCCCGTTATCATACCCGGGCAATGCGAATAAACTATCTATGTACTTGTGACTTGCTTCTTCCGAAAGCTAAGCCTTTCTCGCTTCGGACAATATATCGAATGCTAACCGGTGATGTCTTCGCAGCTGAGACTACAGATCAAGCTAAAGTCGATGAGTGTGTTAGAATCGCTTTAGACCTTGGAGATCCAGAAATTGCAATTGATTTACGTGAGCATAATAGTGGAAAACCTGGTAAATACGATGTTTTCTGGGAAGTTGCGGCTCAATTTCTTGAAGGAAAAGTGGCTGATGCCGGAACTGCAGTAGATGAACGTAGACATAATCCAATCGTGCACTTTGCGACCACAATATCAGTTAATGATCTTTTGCATCAAATTGAAAAGGAATGTCCAACTGAAACACCAATCCCTAGCGCACAGTGGTTGCGATTACAGTTTTGGTCTAAGAACCCAACACGTCTTAGTAGTTTACAATTTACTGGTCGTCTACCTTTAAAATTCATGGTCCAAACACGTCAACTACGTGCTTATCATCAAGATGTTCATTATGCATCTGCAATATTTCGTTATGAAAAAGAATTTGCTGTAAAATTTTGAGAAATCACCAATTTTATTTTTATGAATGATAAGCATCGTTGTAAAGTTGGAGAGCCCGAATTTCCTGTGGCTGCAGTTGAAAGAGGAAAAAAAGTTGTAGTTAGTAGAAATACTACATTTGCAGTTGCTGACCATGACTACACTAAAGCGGGTATCATACCAAGTGTAACAATGATAAGTAATATACCGGAGTCAATAAATGGTGATTTTTATGCAGGAAAAGTGTACATAGGATTAAAGGATCCAATATTTCAACCCTCCTCACCTCTTCGCCATGCAACAAAACTATATAACATACTACTTACGGAAGACTTAACCGACAAGCCTATACTATGCCTCTATACAGACGGTGGTCCAGACCACTGCTGCAGATATACTCGTGTTCAACTTTTATATATTTGTCTTTTTCTCGCTTTAGATCTCGATTATTTTGTTGCAGTTCGAACACCACCACAACATTCATGGAAAAATCCAGTCGAACATATTATGTCGATTTTAAACCTAGGACTACAAAGTGTTGGACTGATGAGAACTAAGATGAATGATCAATCAGAAAAATTAATAAGCAAAGTCAGCACAATGAATGATATTCGTAAAATTGCTACAGAAAATATCAGCTTTAAAGATGATTTCATTGAAAGTCTTCAGACCCCAATTAACTTGATCCGTGATATTTTTAGCCATCAGTCTCTCAAAGGTGAGCTATTCGAAATGTTTAACGCTGCTTCAAAAATGGAAATGGAAAAATTCTGGGAAGCAATTTTGCTTGTGGATGATGATGTTTCCTATGAAAATTGTACTACGGGAAATATAAGGCAAAAGGTAATTATTGTTTAATTATCTGTATTTAAAAAAAATAATAATACTAATAAAATAATAAAAATAACAAAAATAATCTTCTCTTATTTAAAGCCACGTTTACAAGATTTTTTCAACCATTGTTGCACCTCAAGGCATTACTTCTTTTTGATTAAAAAATGTGGTGAATCGTCCTGCTCCATATGTCGGCCCCCTCGTTGCTTGTCAGAAGACTTCAAGCAGTTGCACTATCTACCAGATCCGATACCTGGAGATGATTTGCATTACAAGTCATTTGATGAGATATATGGTATTCGAACAACAGAAAACCATAGGCCTTCAATGGTAAAATCTGAAGCCAAAAAAAAGACAAACAAAACAAAAATAAAGCATACTATGCCATTTAGTCCCTCTGCTGCACGTGCAAAAAATGTTGGTGTTACTGTAAATTGCGTTGAATGCGAGAAGCCTCGCCTTCTCTTCAGTGCAAAAAAGCTTTCCGAAAAGGATAAGACTTTGTTGAAAAGGTTTTTAGATACAATTTTTTATACCTGCGGTATGTCATTTCATGATACATGTGATCTTGCAATGTCTGCATTACCGAAGCAGCCAGAAGTTGACGACGATATAGAAAATGCTTTTAGTCCTAATAAAGAAGTTAATGAAGAAAATATGAATAAAGATGATGAACTTGATCAATCAGAATCCGAAAGTTCAGATGAAGAGCCTGGTGAAAATATAGAATCTGATGAAAATGTAAGAGAATCTGATGAAAGTGTGGAAGAAACTGATGAAAATGAAGAACCTGATACTCACGGGGAAGATTTTATTAATGAACTTTTTTCTAGAGTCTTCGTTAATGACTCATTATTTTGTGCTGCAAAAATCGAAAAGCCATACTATTCTGCCGGGGTCTACCCAGATGTTTGCATCGAATGTGGATGCTTAAATGTTAATAAACCAGCGAAAGATGAATACCCATGTTGTAATGAGTGTGGTGGTGGTAAAGCTGTTAATCCAAAGAAATCTACAATGAAGACTAAGGTTAATAAATATAAACGCAGGCGTGTATAAACAAGCGAAACTATGTAGAAACTTAGCTTTTAGTAAATTCTACTTCCAGCCGCGAAAATCTCCTTAATTTTTTATTTTATTTTCTATCAACTAGTATAATATGCGCAATATAATCAAATAAAAATATTAGTTCTTTTAGTTGGCTTAAACCAATCACAGTTTTTTTTGATCGTTTTTTTAATCTATATATCTTCCTAATCATCCAGTTTCGTTACCTTGAAACGAAACAAAGAAGGGTAAATCTTGGCATTCTTCTTAGCTTTCATTCTTCATGTTTGCTGATCAACAACTCTACCTTGCTATTGTAAAATCGTTATTCTATATTCTCTGCTTGCTTTGTATATAGAGGTCTGATTATATTCAAATATTCAGTGAATATTCGAACATTCAAATATATTTTTAATGAAAATTCGGTGAATATTCGAATATTCATTCATTCGAAATTTTCTGGTGAATAGAGAAGATTGAATGAATGAATATTCGAATAGACGTGATGACGTTTGTTCGTATGACATACTACCTGATATCACATGATTATTGAATAAAAAATTTTGATTGGTTAACTATATTAAAAAAAAAAATTTTCAAATCCCACTTTACTGACCCGGCCGGGATATGAAAACCAATTATATAAATTTGTGTGGCCTAATGTGTTTTCTGAAGAAATTTTTAATATTTAGAGGTTTCTAGGCAGGCTATGAGATTTCTAAAAAGTGTAGGATCTTTGTAGAGGCTTATTGGATGTTTAGGAAAAGTTAATGGGTACCAGAAAAGTGAATTTTCCGGGGCAACCCAATAGATTTTCCTAAAATGCCAGTAAAAAAACCTGCAAAGACAGGTTTTAGTTTTTAACCTTTTTGGAGGTAACTTGCTGAGTTTTTGTCTGTTTAAGGTAAATTATATGTCAAAATGACCGCCTCAAGGAGCTGAGTATTTGTCTACTAAGAAGCAGTATCAGTTTAGTTAATAAATTAATTAGATAATAAGCAAAAACCAAAGTTTTGGTTTTTCTAATTTTTCTTAGCGGCCAAGTATTGTTGAACCTTAAAACTTAGCCGCCTAGGATGAGAAAAGTGAGCTGAATAACTTTATTTAAGAGCACAGAAAAGGTTTATGTAGTAAAAAATTGTGAAAAAGTCAAATAGTTTTTAGCAAAATTTGGAACAAGTGATCTAAGAGAGAGTTACGGAATTGGTTTCTTTGTAGATATATCTATAATCAATTGAATCATAATATATATATTCAGCAAATGGTCAGAGAAATCCTTTTTTACACTTAGAACCAAATGGAGCAGGACTATCACATTTAGAGTTACATGTATGTATTTAAAAATTATATATTTTTGCATAAAGTTCAGGTTCTAAATTAGGGTCTGGAAGGGTTGATCTAATTGTATTGATGTTAATTATTTTATTTATATTAGATGTTGTTCAATAAACCATGTAAATAAGCTGTGCCTCAGTTTTGAAATCCAATTCTATCAAAAAAATGATGAAAGATACCCTATTTGCTTATATTTTTTTTTGCAAACCAATTTTTAAGGTTTTGTAGTTTATTAATAAAATATAATGCTGTGTATAGTGGTTGGTTTATTAGTTGGTAAGGATTATGATTATCAGTATTGAATAATATATGGCGTAAATAGTACTATGAACCTTCAGCTATTGACAATGTGATAAATATTGATGGTAAATTAAGTTCATGAATCATCGTATTAAATGTAAAGTTTTTTGGTAAAAATAAGTAACTTCTGTACGAATAAATATAGGAATAAGTGAAGTTATTGTTTTATTATAATGCCAACCACCAGTATAAGAACTTCACTCTATTATTTTGATAGCTGTAGGCAACTGATAAGTTGAATTGGTTTCAGATTGTCTAATTAAATGCTGAGTATTTTGAAAATTTTGAAGTTTTTCTAAATGAAGATACATCTATGATGGCCAGTATTGATGTAAATGAAAGCATGAGTCTTTAGCAAGCAGATAATATTTGATATATTTTCTAAATATATCATGGCAATATTGAATATTTTCTAACTAACTTCGCATTTCTTGATAATATCCATGTCTATCAGGATATAGATCTGGAAAAAGTAATGCCTCAAGATGAGGATTATTTAAAGCAATTGGAATCTTATCAAAGTCATCATTTATTAAAAAGCCTGCCATCAAATGATCATAATATGTATCTTCTTTATGAATTTTAGCAGGAAAGTCTTAATGTGGAACTACTATTTCTATTTGTTGAACTGGAGGAGCATTATTATCATCAGGTAGATGTAAAGCCAATGGAAATGAATGACGATTAGTCAAGTTAGATGCAATTATCTGAGAATATCTATATAAATAATAATTATTTTCTCTAAGCCAATTAATTGCATTTATTATAGAATTATCAAACCAAGAAGGTAATATAGATTGATTAGTGGTTGAAGACTCTAGAATAGTACTCAATAATCCAGAGTATAAATCTAATAAGTGAAAGCTTTGTGAATAGTTCATAGTATCTACTAATGTTCTATATTCAGTAAAAGGATTTACACTAGGTGTGCGTTCTAGAGAACAATGTAAGAAAATAGGAGATAAATATCACTGCTTTTCTAATAGTACAAAGACTATTTCTAATAGAACAGTAAAAAGATATGGAGGATAATTACGATTTGGTTTAAGCTTGCACTATAAACAAATAGCAATACGATTTGCAGGTGGATTTGGATTAGTAATCAAATTAGTTTCTGGATATGCAAGAGTAAGTGGATACTAAATACTAGCATTCTTAGGAATCCATGATGATTTTTCAGGATACATAAGTTTTGAGCAGATTAAGCAAAGAATATATGAAAATTGCCATAAAATGTTATTTTCAAATTTATCTGTAATTTCTTGCATTTTGTCTAAGATAGACTATGATAGCAGAATAAATGTTAATAAAGAAGTATTAGACAAGAGATTTACTTCTTGTTCTGTTGATTGAGGAATGCTATTAAGTGAAAAAAATCAATAATTCGTTCTTTATAACTTAAAGATTTAATTTCAAAAATTTGGTTGATATAAAAAGCCATATTATTCTGTATATAAGTTTTTATAAAATAGCAAAAAAGATAAAGACAAATTTAATTTAATATCAAAAGATCTTTTTAGATTTATTTATGATTTATATTAAGCTGCATTAATGATATGATTTTAGTTATGAACTATTTAGGTGACCATATAATATTTGATATTTGTGTATAAAGTTTTTATAAAATAGCGAAAAGATAAAGATAAATTTAATCCAACATAAAAAATCTTTTGAAATTTATATATTTTTATATTAAACTGCATTAATATGATTTTAATTACGATTATTAGTTAGTTTATTATTAGGAGACTATATAATAATATTTTATTATTCAATATAAAAAACAAATTTGTATATATGCTATTTAAGATATAGTTCAAATTAGTAAAAACAATCACATTAATATATTTGGTAAGATAGATATTGATTTTTAAATACAAGTTTAATATTAAACGGTATTATATTTATATAATATTATAATGACTAGTTTAATATTAAATGATATTATATTTATATAATATTATAATGACAACTTCTATATAATACAAGTAAATTATCTAAATTTATAATAACGTTTTGTATAATAATTTATAAGAAACTGGTATACATCTTAATTTGATAAGGCTTTTATCTATTCAATTAATTAAGCTTATTAAAAATATATATGTATTTAATAAGAACTTAAATTATAATCATTAAGATAAGGATAATTACATTTGAGAATTATTATATTATTATATTATTTGTATAATATTAATAGTAATTACATAGAAAATAGAAATGATAAAGATTATAACAATTAAAATGATAAAATAATAATAATAAAATTAAGTTATTCTCTATTACAATCCCTACAAGTCACTACTGTGAATAGCAATATCTGATTACACAAAAGTTTTAGAATCCAAATTTTGATAAGCCAAATCGAAGTTATAAGTCAATTCAGTCTGTCAAATTGAGTTTCAAAAAGGGTTTATTGAAGTTACAAGCCAAATTCAAAGACAAAAAGTTCAAATTAAATCTATATAAGTATATATTTTATTATTTAGTGATAATTAAAAATAGATCTGGAACTTCCTTTTTTTTATTAAATTCATGGTCCTTATATGTATTTTAACATTCAGAAACATAGATACTGAAATTATAACATTTATACTGAAAATCTTACGTTGGAGTAGAAATTTGGGTGTATATACCATAAAAATAACGTATACACTAAAAAGTCTTAAGGTACAGTCTTTGTATAATCGTTTATATGTTAATTTTTTGGTGTTTACGTGATTCATTTGATTTCTATGCAGCTAAGCTATTAAGCCACTTATTATTATTATTTGAGTATAAGTAATGAAATAATCAAAAGAAATTAATAAAATTACTAAAATTGAATACTATTACCAAAACAGATGGAGAATTATTAATAAACCATATACATGTGGCAAAGTTACTAACTAAAATGTTAGTTTAGAACAAGAATAAAGAAACTAAAATTTTAATATATTACATTAAGTTTGATTAGATCAACTGATATTTCACAATATTATGTAAGCAATAAAACAGTGCAATAATATAAATATCAACTTAGTTCTTACATAATTATTATGCTTATACTATTTAATTTTAACCTGATTAGTTTTTGTTTTAAAACGCGTTTAAACACTTTTAGCTTTAAAACAGGTTATATGAGTGTTGTCAAAAGAGAACATGCATATATATATATTATTACATATAAATATCATGTTTTCTTTTAGTAATACAGTCAGAGATTTTGCCAAATATGGACAGTGTAGATCGCACCTTGTATGGTAAAGAAATGTTGATCACATGTTTCTAAAGCATTTGGTTGTATGAAAATCATATGTAATTGACCAATCAAATTTAACCACAACAAAATTTACTTAATAATGAAAAGAAGTTTGCTATCATTTGCCTTTTTTATAATAGCTTATTGCGAGGAATCAAGTGGGATCATTTAAAGTAGACATCTTATATTAGTTAATTGTATATCATTTAATATCGAATAAAAAATAAAATATCAAATGATCCCACGCTGATAAAAAATGTTACATGGCCAATCAAATTCACAGAATGACACAGAGATCATTATAGAATGTGATTTCCTAATTTAGTAAAATCACTAACTGTAATATCTATACATTTAACTATCAATTACACTTGCTTGAACATGTTAATCCAAAACTTGTTATTTGTAAGAATACTATATAAGCATCAAAAGTTACAGATTATGAAGCTTTCTGTTGATTGTAAAAGTGATTTCGAGCATAATGAATTTTATTTTGTTTTATATAATAACAAAAGTAATGTTTTAAAAATTTCTTGCTTAGCTGGTTCAAATTTTGAATAGAGATAAAAGAAGTTCAGATAAGCAGGATAATATTTCTAATATTAGTATAAATCTTGTACTATTATTTTTGCACGATGGTAACATGTGGTATAAAGCCTAAGAACTATTAACTGATTCTTATATATGACGATATTGTGTGGCTTAAAAAGTCAAGAATTACTATCTGATCTCTTACTATTATTTTTTTTAATTTATTTTTATTTTTAATAAATTCTTTTTAAAAAAAGTTTGATATAAGAATAAATTTAAATTTAATGTAAAAAAACAAAGGTCAATCAATAAAAATTGTTTACTTTATTTTATTGTCTTTAGAAAATATAATGAACTTATTAATTATAGCAAATACATTTATATTATATTAAAATTATCTATTCATATCTGATAAATTTTAACTTCTTTAAATACGAATTTATTAGAAATGCTTGTCTAATTAAGTATTTTTTATATATATGATTTGTTATATTGTGTTAAAAGAAACTATTTATATTATTCAGTAATATCAAATTAGCAAGGTCTGCTTCAATTGTAGTAAATTATATCAAAGTTTTTGCTTATATATTAACTATTTTTTTTTGCTCAAATAAAGTTTTTTTGGGAATTTTAAAAAATTTATCAAAAAAATTACGAAGTGCATTTTTTTAGCTTTTTTTTTAGTCAGCTTATAATTTAGATTTAGTTTTAATAATAATAAAAATGTATAAGCAGATTTTGGCAGAGCTTATATTTTTGAATTAAGGAGCTTACTTTTCAGCTTCAGCTATTTCAGGTTTAGCTATAACAATTATTATTTATTATAAAGGTATATGTAATATAAATAAAATTTTATTTTATTGATATTTGTGTCAAGAAATGATTTACATAGCATAAAAAAAAAAACTTTTTTAACTGCAAAAAAAAATTAAAAATAATAAAAATTTTTTTTAAGATATAGATGCATCTGGTGCATCTGCATTCTAATTTAATGTATTTTTTGCAAGGTCAGTGATTTTTGGATAACTTTTTAGTCTGAGATACAGTTTAGTTGCTAGACTTTTTATACTTATTTTCATCTTTGACACGTGATGCAATAGTTCAAGTTGTATCAATAGTTATATTTGAGTTATTTACAGTAAGCTTGGATGGTTCATTTAGCCAAAGAAGGTTTGATAGAGTTTTTAAATTAACAGATTTTGGTATTCAGAAAAATTCAAATTTTTGAGATAAATAATGAAAGTATCTTTAACTAAAATAAGTTTGTCATTTATATAAACCACAGATCTTTTTTTTATAATCAAAGATACCCAGGTTAGATGCTGAGCAGATACCAAAAGTTGGCATTCAAATTCTTGATTCACATTGTCTTGATCCATATAGTCCTTTGTTTTAATAGTCAAAGTAACAGTAATATGGTTTTTACTAATAACAGGGGTATCTTTAGTAATAGTGATCATATTCAACAAGAGAGAAGACTTTGGTAAATTGGCTAAATCTATATCAAGATGAATTATATCTGATAATATGATCTATTAGAATTTATAATAATAAAAGAAAATTAGTCAAATTGTTAGTTTACAATTTTTTATTTTTTTTTTAATATTAAAGTGACCACTTACAGGTCTGGCACGGTTTATTAAACTTTTGGGTTGATACTAGCATAGTTACATGGATACTGCCTAATATTGTTACATTAATGAGAGTATATTCTAGTCATATCTGCACCTTTTAAGCACCTATTTACGTAGTTTGCCTATCTTAGATCTACACTAGATGCCATACTTGTAATCTATTTATTATTTGAGTTACCCAATTAAACTCTCTAATCAGCTTCATGCCATCAGATATCTTCCCTAAAGAGGAACCTGTCACTAAGGCCTGCTAAGTCTTTAAAGTGAACACACACTTTTATATAGGGAGGTCCTTTGACCTTGTGGTAAACCTACTAGAGTGGTCTATGTTCCACACATATATCACCTAGGTTTTCGGTAACTTATTTCTAGGCCAAAGCCAAGTACTTGCGAGCTGAAGCTGCTACTATTACCTACTCTGTGCTTTTGCAAAGTTTGCTCAAACCCCAGTATACACTTAACAACCCATACTTCCGGTTTTCCAAACTAAGCCCTACTTCCAGTTCACCAAACTTCTAATTCAGATAGCCTGGAAGGGCTGTGACCTGCCCCTAGTACCCACAATTGGATCCTTTTTCTCCAGTTACTTAGCCGGCAGCCTGATTGGTGAAGTGCCTTGCCAAACACTTTGGTCCCATTTGGTTCTCCCTTGTTTACAATTTTTTTATATTAGTATTAAAACAGATTTTACTTTTATAATAGGAAATAGTTTCCCATCATCATCAACATCTTCAACAATTCGAAATTTTCTAGTTACTAATAAAACATCTTCCATTGAAAAGGACATTAGATGGTCGTCAGACTTTTCAGTGGGATAAAAAGCCACCAGAAGAATGGATAAATTAGCATCATTGTTTCTGAGATGTATTACTCCTGCTGCTTTTACAACAGTAAGATTATTATTGGTAACCTTTCTTGATAGTCAGTTACATAGCAAATTGCGATCAATGTGCATGGCATCTTTTATCAGGGTAACTGAAGGAGGTTTTTTTTTCCTCAAAAGGTTACCTTTATATAGTTTATTTTTTTTACACGGTTAAAGTAAAAAATTTTTTTTAAAAAATATTTAATTAGTTTTGTTTTTATTTTAAACAAATAAATAATTAAATAAATATGAATGAAGTTTTTTCATTCAAGTGATAACGAGATTCTTGTTAAATGAAAAGTTTGATACAATAAATATAAAAAATTATTTTTATTTTTATTTTTTTACATAAATACAACAATATTATGTGAAGTAAATAATAACATAATAAGCTCGTATAATGTAAATAACGTACATTAAGTTAATACGAGAATAAAAAAAATCAAACAGCATCATATTAATACGGAAAAGGATAAATCTGGTTGCAGATTGCTATCATTCAAAGTAATGGATGTAGGTAGGAGCATATGTAATTTTTTGTGAGGTGGATATAAAAGTCAGTATGATTGTCAAAATTCTATAACATGTTAATTTTTTATGAATTACTTTTTCGATAATCAGAATCGCAAGTGTAGTGTAATATTTGTTATCACATGAATTCGCGAAGAGATGCATATTTATATGCTAGTATTTTAACAGATTAAAAACCTGTAAAAACTACATTAGTCTAGTGATTTATGATTTTGTGTGATTATTTTATTTTACTTATCAGATTATTTAATTATCAATAACAATCAATAGTTATTATTAATAATTATAATAATTAAAAAATAATAGTACATATATGCATTTAGATATATGCCACAATAAGCTATATCGCATATGTAAGCGTGTCAGCGAGATTTAGCGGGAATTTGACTTATTTAGTTTACCCATTTAGTGTACATATTCAGTTTTAGTTAGTCAATTATTATTTATTATTATTATTATTATTATTATTATTATTATTAGTTATTATTTATTTTTTTGTTTATTTTTTTTTTTTTGAAAAAAAAAAATGATTGACAAATTCATTCGCTATTGCTACTCATTAGTCTTTGACGATCAGTGATTATCAATCCATCATACCGGCAAAAAATCAGAAGGAAAAATCAAATACATTTGAAAATGCGAAAATATGCACATATCAATATCAGTTAAATCGGTATAAAATGTTAAAGATCCATTTTTTTTCATCCATCGTTATAATATCGTGCCCGTGATAAAGTTTCTTGCAATTGCAGATTGCAGTTTTTTTTATATTTTTTTATTTTTTTAGTCATTAGTTCAGATTATTTCCTTTGGTAGTATAGTGGCCATAGCTAGTGGCCATAGCTAGTGGCCATAGCCAGTGGCCACTAGACTATAGAGTAAAAAATGACGAATGGGAATTTCCTTTCTTGAAATTGAGAGGAAATTTTATCCGTCGATCGATGCACTATCGGCAACACAAATAATAGAATACAAGACATAACTGGCAAGTATTTACAGTGACACGCATCCACTTATGGAAATACTCACCCGCCCAAACATTAATAGTGTTAATTAAACTTATTCACAACTCTTTTAAGGACATGATAGTCAGTAATTTGCTCAATATGAAATATATGTTATTATTTTAATGCTTTGAGACTTTGTTTATGAAACAGGTGTGATGATGATGCGCAGAACCTGGTGCACTTCGTGCGTGGGATCAAATTGGAGCCAACAAAATAATTAACAAAAAAAAAAAAATATATATATATATAATAATAATAATAATAATAATAATAATAAATAAATAAATAAATAAATATATGTATGTGTAATAGTTGTATAGGAACGATAAATTAGTCTTGCTCTGAATGAGAAAGGTTCGAATCGATCGAGTCGTCACGTGAACACGTGAAGGGCAGGGCCTGTGTAACGTATGCGGTAATTAGTAATATATGTAAGGGCGCAAAGTTTATTAGTCAGAGTGCATGAAATATGTAGTAGATCAATGTAAAGTCAAAATGGCGTGATCAATTTATGATGTAATTGAAAAGGCCAAAATTTGTATTTATAAGCAAAAGCGTAATAAAGAGAAAAGTTAAGTGCTTTAATTAATAAATCACCTGGTCGCAAAGAAAGTATTTTGACCCAATATCGCCCTTGGAAAGGTGTTGGTAGAGAGAGAGAGCGTTGACTTGACCATCGAGTTGGCAGGTGCTACTATTAACCCTGTATTTGACACCGGTTTTGCTTAAAACTACTGTAAGTAATTATTTGTTTCATTAATCAATCTTGTTATTAACATCCTTTCGAATGAAATTACATAACACAAGAAATTAAGCCAATCTGTTTTTTTAACAAGTTATTTGAAAAACTATTTTATGTTACACGAACCCAACTTTTATTAATTGGTTGTAATTGTAAAAATATTAAAATCATTGTATTTGTTTTTTGAGCATTAGAAAACTACCATAATATGGGCCTGTGCAGGCTGCGCAGTAAATTCAAAAATCTTCGATTTGCCCGTCCCTAGTAATCATAGAATTAAAATTCCATTATATTATTAATCGATGTAATTTGGTTCGCAATTAATTTCAGCAGCTATACATATATATTTGTATAGCCAATTAATAAAAATTTTTGAAAAATCCGTTATATAGATTTTTACTAACAGATTTATACTGTAATAGATTTATAATTCTAAAATATGTTATACTCATAAATGTCCATCATATCAATAGTAATAAAACTTTTCCAGTAATTTATTATAGGTGTGTAGTTAATATCTGCATATTATTATGTATTTACTATATTTAATTCATTGTTAGTTTAGACTAAGCAAATTCTAGTTTTTATAATAAAAAGAAATCTTATCATTTAGTTCACAAATTTTTTCATAATCACGTCCGAATTTATTGTAAAGAATGGAAAACCTCTGAAAATTATTAAGCATCGCTGAAAGTTTAAATGCAGTTTTATTAAAATAACTCCAAATATAAATTAATTTTAATAGTCCACGCTTAAAAGTTTTAGAAAAAATGGCTTCAGGATAAAGTTTGTCTAGCTTTAAACCCTCACTATGCATTTATAGATAATCCTAGTAATTTATAATAATTTAGATCGTAAGGATCGTGAATCTCCAAAGCATTCAAGTCACGAAATTCCTTTACCAAAAAAGCCATTTTTGGAAAATTCTTTCAAAATAAAAATATACTATATAAATTATTTTCCATAAATAATGTTCTATTGTTCATACACACTAATAATGATTTTATTGAGGCAAAAAAGGTGACTGACGCAATAATTTTGCAGGAAGTTAGGATAAAATTGACGCTGAAAAACTAGAAAAACCTTATAGGAAAATGGGACTGGATTATTAAAAATCTGGAAGTGTTAATTTTTAATGTGTATGTATCTATTATATTTAAAAATCTTTAAATTCGTTGAAAGGTGTCACAATGTACATATGGTACACGTAATTGTGTTACGCAATGCAATCAATAAATTTAATAAGTCAATATGCAGTCATATGAACGTATTCATTCCTTCACTGTGTCAAAATGTCAAATTCCAAACGACCAGAAAAAATTGACAATTTATTAGATGTTGCTAAAATATCCAATGAAGTTAACCAATTGTATTTAAAAGATAAGTCGCAGGATATTCTTAATGAAATTATTAAAGAAAAGTATGATCTGCATAATGAAGAATGTTCGAAAGGCAACAATTCACATTCAATTGCCAATGCCTTAGAACAGTTTCTAGTAAAACAAAAACAAAATCCAGATAATATTATCAAATATTGCTTAGACAATCAATTGGATTCTAGGGCTCAACTCGTTCTTGCATTTTGCCATTTTTATGGAAAATGGGTTGAAAAGGATGAACATAAGGCATTCTTTTATTATCAAAAATCTGCAGAGTTGGGGGACGTTAGCGGATTGAAAAGTCTTGGAGGTTGTTATGATTATGGAATTGGAGTTGAAATGGATCAACATAAGGCATTCATTTATTATCAAAAATCTGCAGAGATGGGGGACGCTGTCGGAATAAATAATGTTGGATGTTGTTACCATAGTGGAATTGGAGTCGAAAAGGATGAACATAAGGCATTCATTTATTATCAAAAATCTTCAGAGATCGGGTGCAGTACGGGAGCACGTAATGTTGGATATTGTTATGAAAACGGAATTGGAGTTGAAAAGGATGAACAAAAGGCCTTTGAATATTATTTAAAAAGTGCCAAATATGGTGATTGCTGTGGAATGCATAAAGCTGGTTTGTGTTATATGAAAGGGATAGGTGTAGATATAAATAAAGATCTAGCTTATGAATGGTATTTAAAATCTGCTGTTACTCAACATAAATGTAATCGTCATAAATATTTCCATTGGATAGAATACGATAATTTTAAAAATATTGTAGAAGTAGGTAAAGGAGGATTTTCCGTAGTGTATAAAACGTCGTATGAAACATATGAAGAAGTTGCAATTAAGATAATAAAAGATTCGCATAAAAATAATAAACTTTTTTTATATGAGGTATTTTATTTTTTTCTACGCGTAAATTTGTATGTATTGTTTATGAATTAATTTTGTATGATTTTTTTGTTGTTTAGTTAAAGGCGTACCACGAATTTGGTAAATATCATGGCATATCAATGGATAAAAATACCGGTGACTTTATTTTAGTGTTAAATTACGCAAAATTTGGATCATTACGTGAAAATCTTCAAAATATATTTAAATTAGAGTGGAAAATTAAGCTAAAAATATTATATGATATTATTAACGATCTATCAATTATTCATTCAAAAAAATTTATACATCGAAATTTACATTCTGGTAATATTTTACTGAAAGAGCAATATGAAGCTTATATTGATTTAGGATCATCAATATCTGTTGATGATAAACAGGATGGTCATATTTATGGTGTTTTGCCATATTTAGCACCAGAGGTCTTGAAAGGAGAACAGTTCACTCAAGCTGCTGATATTTACAGTTTTGGAATTATTATGATAGAAATATTAACAGGACGAAGACCTTTCGATGGTTACAATTTTGATGTTGAATTAGCGGCAATGATTTGTCATGGATTGCGACCCGAATTTATTATAAGGACACCAAAATGTTATGTTAAATTGGCCAAACAATGTATTAGTTCAGATATAGAAAAAAGACCCACGGCTGTTGAAATTATTAATGAACTTGAAAAATGGAATAATATTATAGTTGCCAACACTAGTAATTTTAAATTAGTCAAGCAATGGATTAATTCAAATATGAAAAAAAGATCTAAGTCTATTGGGATTTTTGATAAACTTAAAGAATGGAAAAAAATTATAGTTGTAAATGATAATAATACTAAATTAGACAAAGATTCAGATGATTCAGATGAAGAGATCAAACAACAATTTTTAGAAGCTGATAAATTAAGCAAAGAATTGCCAATTACTTCGCAAAAACATGATAATAAGATGTATACTTCTAAATTTATTGATACGAGTGAAATTGGTTCAGAGTGTAAAAATTTTGAGAGTAATAATTAGTTTAAGCCAAGTAAAGAAATCCGTATTGATAAGATTAATAGCGATTTAAGGGTAGGGTGTACAATTTTCTAATTTCATATAAAATAGATTGTAGATCAACTTTGTGTAACGAATTTTATATGATATCTTATGATTTACATGTAAACATCATATGATTTGACCAATCAGAATTAGCAATTTCTTTGTACTACCTAGGAAAAACATA
>CAJVPZ010000947.1:0-16218 GCA_910592135.1 Racocetra fulgida | reverse complement strand
TGTTTTTACGTACTTTGTTTATTTACAAATTAAAATTCCTTTTTTGGGTTGTATTACCGGCACAAATAAGTAAATCCATGAGCAGGTGTCCCAGAAATTATGATAATAGCTGTAAACAAAATTATATCCGGATATAAATAACTCCGGATTTTACAGCTATTATCATTATTTCTGGGACACCTGAAGAATTTTCAGATGACCGAAATATCCTCTGTTTCATTCTGTAAATTACCTAACTTCTCGGAAATTATATTGCTGTCTCCGGATCTTCAGTCCGAATACAGCGATGTAATTTCCGGAGAGCTAGATATTTAGGTCATCTGAAAATTCTTCAGGTGTCCCAGAAATAATGATAATAGCTGTAACTCTAAGATCTAGTACACTAATGGATGTTATATTAAAGAATTGTAATTTGCCAAGAAATCTTTGGAATCGTGACTTTTTTTATGTGATAATTTTTTAAAAAAATGACGAATTTAAGGAAATTTTAAGATTTTCGTGTGATTGGTGGTCATCTGCCGATAACGGTAATTTGAAAAGCACGATGAAAATACATAAGTGACCACACATAGTTTTGATTTACATAGTTTATCGCACACTCAAATTCCGAATGCCTTAAAAGGTGTGACCTCTGCAGATATCATATCATGTAAAATTACGGGAAATTAGGCGACTTTTCGATTCTGAAGGAATTATATAGATTCCCAACTAAATACAGATATTACTGATTGAATATATGATTTATAGACAATCTAGCGCTAGAATATCCACAATTCCGGTGAAAAAAACTTTAGCAATTCCGATTTCCCAATTTCGAATGTTGTTAATTGCTTAAACCAATTTATAAAAGTCTCAATCTCTATATTAGTGATGCAGTAGAATCGTCCCAATGATTGCCATAACTAGTTACGACATAAACTTTAGCTAGTTACGGCTTAAGCCGTAACATCACACTCTATATATATAAAGATATTGCATGGATAATACATAACTAATAACACATTGAAAATAAAAGTGTGGGAAATTTACAGCCGTTTTCAATAAGATGTAGACAATGATTTTATATACCTATTATCAAGAAGTTCGGATTAGTCAAAATTAAAATCCGATTAGAGTAGCCTTGGTAACTTAGGAATTTGTAATACCTTTTTGCACAGAAATTTACGCCAAGAATACATAATGATAAAGCTTAAAATATGCTTCTTATATCAATGTGTTATCTTTTTTGGGAACGTTTTATTTTATATAATGATTTTAATTACTAAATTTCCCACACCTAGTAAATCTCTTTATATATAGCTGTTTTCAAAAAGATGTGGAATGGGCAGATCATCATACTGTATTACGGGAAATTGGATACGTATCACTTCACCGACGGTCATTTCGTAGACATAACATTTCACCGACAATAAGTCACCGACAATTATTTCACCGACAAGTTTATTCCACCGACAAGTTTATTTCACTGACAGTTTATTTCACCGAAGCTCATTTCAAATACAAGCTTTTTTTTATAAATCCCACCAACCTTAACTCTAATTCTAACCTGACCTTAACGACAATGACCAGAATTATTTTGTCGGTGAAATGAGCTTCGGTGAAATAAACTGTCGGTGAAATGAACTTGTCGGTGAAATAAACTTGTCGGTGAAATAATAGTCGGTGGATTTTTGTCGGTAAAATGTTATGTCTACGAAATGACCGTCGGTGAAGCGACCTGAACCGCGGGAAAATTCGCCAAGATTTCCAAGATTTCCCAAGTTTTCAAGACCCGCTCCAATCGGTTCCTTAATTATTACTAATTTTCAAATTCTCTGATTCCCCATATGGGTATATGGAAATCGTTTTCCACATCTTTTTGAAAACAGCTGTAAAAGGAAATTAAACTTAGTGATACGTAAACTATATTTATATTGGCGTATGATTTCCATATAAGAAGTTGAAATTTTAGATTTTTCTGTATATCGTTACGTCGGTATTATAGGGTACTTGTACTGTTAACCCCTGTAATTTAATTTATTACCTAGGAGTAATTTTAATATCATGTGAGTAACTCAATATCGGTTTTACCACAAAATCCCGACATCCAAAATCTCGAAAACCATAATCCCGACGTGACAATTAGTATTTAACGATTAGTAATCACATTAACAATTATTGTTAGACTTTAAATTTTTAATTGTCACATCGGGTGATGCCAGTATTATGGCCTGTCGAGATTTTGGATGTCGGGATTTTGTGGTAAAACCCTCAATATCATGTGATGTATTTGCAGTAATTTAATATCATATGATGTTTTAGCAGTAATGTATTACAAAAGCCAAGAATGCTAAAAGTGCTAAATGGTCTATTAGTTCTATTAGCTGCTATTATAATGTGAGTGACTCCAAAAAGAAACTAGACTTCGGATTTTCAAGTTTATATATAGTATAATAATTAATTAACAAATCGTATTTTATTAAAAGACTAAATATATACTGTATATAAAATAATTTAGTATTAAATAGTAAAAATTCCATTGAATAGACTGGGGCAAACTTATTGCAAAGGTTAGGATTAGGGTTTGGGAAGGGTTTTTGGGCGTAGAACATTTTTACTTACACCGATTAATTAGCCAGTTTATGAGATAATGTATACATAGGTGTAAAACACCATAGGTTAGGATGTTAAAATTATCTGCAGAACTAGTATCATGGCTTTTTATATACGGGTATAAGTTTCTGGCATATAATATTTGTATGTAAATAACGTTGGCCAAAAATTTCGTAGAGCTAACATATAAAATCTAGTAGTGCTGTAAAACTTACGCACTATTTAATTGCTAATGTAAAAATTACGTACATACGTACTTACGCGCATACGTACAATTTCGTATTTTTATTGAATTATTCCGAAATTTCAAACTTAATCGAATCGGCTGGAGTACCATTCGGTCAATTTTTATCAGGTGTTATGAAAATAGCAGTAAAATTCGGATTAATCCGGATTTATTTATCAATCCGGATTGAGGTGCTAACTCTATACTCAACATTCATGAATTTTCTTATTTAAAAAACAAAATATTCATTCAATGTTATTCGTGGATGACCAAAACCCGTATATATTCATTGAATAACTGTGTGAAGGATATTCAACTCTAATTTGGTGTTTATATTGTTGCGGTGTTACGTACTTGCGACTCGTGACACGAATGAGATCATTGATGCGTTATCGAGGCTCGTGATCGAAATAATTAATTAACCAAATTAAGTTATTAATTCGAAATAAATGGGATGACGATTCAAAAGTGCAGTCACTATAAATTTTTTTATTGCTTAAAAGTCGTATGCATTTCGAATTTGTGGGTACTTCATCGCCATCACCATAGTTGTGTCTGATTGTAGTTGAATAATGTAGTACCTGAACCTGAGCGATACTTAATGAGGAAAAGCAAATGAGTGAAGAAATATAGCTGCTAAGTAAATAATGAAAAATTAACGTTACTATCGACAGGAGAGCAACACACAAATAAGGAATGCATATTTGAATTATCATATTTTGTCATACAGGCCATCTTTTATTTTGGTATATCTTTGATGAGCATTGTTATCCATAATCGCTGTCGTTTTATTAATTTCCGAGAGATTCTAATCCGAAACAAGTTTTGCATTAAGACTTTCTAGCTTGAATGGATTTTTATTTGAGTCAATCCAATCATAAAAAGACTACAGTTTTCGATTTTACAGAATGATTAACGAAAAAAATGCACTTAACTATTTCTAACATGTAAAGATTAAGGGTATTAACAAATTAAAATTTAATACAAACGGCTCGATGTAATAACGATAAGAATTCAAAATATAAAAATAGGCACCGTCCTATTATGGTGTAGCTTAAATGAACTGTGATATAAACTATGATATATATAGATTAGTAGCTCGATCACAGAAAATCCGTAGGAAAATTTGTCCGTAATACAGTGCAAGGAACAAAAACCTTTCATAAAAGAAAATAATTTGTCATATTAAGTATTATCACTCATACACGCACGATGTACGGATGTACTGTACATCGTAGTATTTACGTATATGGTATTACTATAATTAGATTTTCATTATTTATAAAAGTAGACTTTAGGATCTGATATAATTGTTGTACATTTAATTAAAAATCGATGTCTAGCCATAAAAAACAACTAGTTTTTTTTTCGATTTTGATATCTTTTTTGTAAGCTTGAAAGATGTCTCAAGTTTTGGAATTTAATGAATTAGAAGAGAATAATTTGAAGCTCGATAAAGAAAATTCTACAAATCATGTGGAAAATAATGATTCAAAACTCAATAAAGAGAATTTTGCAAATCAAGTAGCAACAAATGATTCAACGCTCATTAATGAAGAATCTGGACATGAAGACGTATCTAATAGAAATGAGGTTTTAGATAATGATCAAATACATACGGAACTGTCTAAAATTCAATTTGGTTTTGTCTTCCTCGGGTATTTGTTTAATTAATCTTTAAAAAGTGGTACGGCCTTTCATATATTCGACAAACATTTAATTGTTCGTCTTTGTATAAAGTCTATGTTTTGCCATGTTCATGGCTGCTTTAGATCAAACTATTGTTACAACTGCTTTACCAAAGATCATAATAGATTTCGCTTCTGTTGATAAAATTGTGTGGGTTGGAACTGCTTATTTGCTCACCGCGGTAACCTATCAATTACTGTTTTTTTTTTCTTTTTTAATGCGACTATTATTATAATAAATTTGAATGATAATTCATTTACATTAAATTAATATATTAGACTTCCTTCCAACCAGCTTACGGAAAACTTGCTGATATCTTTGGTCGAAAAATTACATTTTTAACTGCAATGGTTCTTTTTGAAGTGGGTAGCATCTTGTGTGGTACATCTTATAGTATGAATATGCTAATAACTTCTCGAGCGTTGGCTGGCCTTGGTAAATTAAACTATCAGTGTTTATGTTTTAATTAAATTTTGTGTTTTTCAAATAAGAATCTTTTACTTTCTTTAATAGGTGGTGGTGGTATATTTGGGTATGTGTAATTTAATAATTTAATAGAATATTGTATTCATTAAATGTGTCTTGTTCCTAAAATAAGTTCTTTATTCATGTAGAACAGTATTAATTATACTTGCAGACATTGTTTCAGTTAAAGATCGTGGTAAATATCAAGGACTTATCGGTGCTGTTTTCATTATTGCATCCATCACAAGCCCAATAATTGGTGGATTATTTGCAGATAATGATCATTTGGGTTGGAGGTATATGATATGACCTTTTTTTTATAGCTTAAAATTTTATGTTCTTGGTATTTAATCATAACTTCAACCTTTTTTTTTTCTTGTAGATGGGCATTTTATATCAATGTACCGATAGGTGCAGTATCGATATTTTGTATTCTGTTCTTTTTTAAATCGTCAAGAACAAATGATTCTTTCTACGAAAAGATTAATCGCATTGATTGGTTGGGTTCTTTGCTGATTACATGTTCAATGATGGCATTTCTACTACCTCTTAGTTGGGGTGGTGTTACATATCCGTGGAACTCTCCCATTATTATTTCTTTATTAGTTGTTGGTGTGGTTATATTGGCTTTATTTATCTACGTGGAAGGATTTGTTGCGCCTGAACCTCTCGCCCCTGGTAAAATTAAAATGTATTTCTTAAAGAGTACTCATTAAAAAGAAACCTCTAATATTGTTCTTTCATTTTTAGGTCATTTATTTAAAGACCGTAATATAGTTGCTTGCTTTTGTGTTAATTATTGCCTTGGTTTGATATTTTTTTCGATAATATATTTTCTACCGATATACTTTGAAATTGTCAACGAAGATTCAGGTATTTTATAAATAATATATCGAATGAATTCCCACAAAACTCCTTGAAGATTTCCTTGAAAATTCATAAATTTCTTTTCTTATAGCTACTATGTCTGGCTTAAAACTTCTTCCTTACATTGTGGGTGCTGTCATCACAGTTTTATTATCTGGATTCATAGTTTCACATACAAACATAATTTCGTATAAAGTAATTTGTATATTTGGTGGTATATTGACCACTATTGGTACTGGATTAATAACTTTATTTAATGTGGATACAACTCCTGGTCAAGTAATTGGTTACTTATTAATTAGCGGGTTGGGAGCTGGTGCTGTCATGCAAACAGTATTTTTGGCTGGTCAAGCTTCCGTAAAACATGAAGATGTTGCGGCTGTTACTTCTTTGATAACGTTTTTCAGAACTAGTAAGTCCTTTATTATCTTTAGTTTATTCTTTATTAGTGTCTTTTTTCTAATAATTATTTTATTGTACAGTTGGTGCTGTATTCGGTTTAGGAATTGTAGCTGCAGTATTTGCATCCGGTTTTTCGGATCAAATAAAAATAACTGCTGCCGTTCCTCAGGCACTTAAGAATTATCATAATCTTCCGGAGATTTTTAAATTAGGAACGAAGAAACGGCTTGTATCGTCGTTAAGTGTCTCATTTAGAACAGGAATTGCATTTGGATTGTTGCTAGTGATATCAGCTGTGTTTATTAAAGATGAAAAAAATACAAAAGCAAAAGAAGTTATCGTCATATTTATCAACTGTTTTTGTCAGAAATAAGAAAAAAGCAAAGACAGAAGAGAATGAAGCTGTATAAATAGAAATTATGCATGTTTTTAAGTTAAAAAAATTTTTTGTTTTAATTAATTTTACCTATAATATTATTCCGTCGAAATTTAATAAAATATTAATAGTAGCAAGTTAAAGTTTTTCCTATTATTGCTAATAATTTTTTCAACACAAATTATGAGCTTATTTATTTATTGGGTTTCAATAATATAAAAATAATTTCTCCAGTTCTAAAATTAAACAATTCATTAAAATCGGCCTAGCAATTGTACGAGCATTTTATTATAACAACTGACTCTGTACCAAATTCTTATAACTAATTAAAAGGTTCAATATAAATATTATTCTCATTCTGATTTCCATTACAATATATATTTCACTTAGTCAATTTGATTTAGCCAATTTCTGTATTTAAGCAAAATTTTCACTTCTAGAAATCTATATAATTCGAAACTATCTTAGAAATGACTAACCATTTGCAGTGTTTAAGGTAATTCCTGTGTTATATCTTTTTAATTTTTCACACAATTATAGTATTAATACAGTAATTTTTATCTGTAGAGCGTTATAAATTTTTGTAAAAAAATGTAATAAAACTAAGATTGTGATTTATTTTATAGCGCTATAGCACTATAATGTCATAGCTCAATAGCACTATAATGTCATAGCTCTGTAGTGCTATAATTTTACATATTACATGTTTAATTTATTTATTTATATTACTACAAAATTTATTAATTAATTTTCAATTATTCATTGTTTGCGCCGTTAAAAGATTACTGGTACGTAACGGGCGTCTAGTAGAAAATACCAACTGTTTATAGTACTTTATTACGGATCCCACCTTAAACTCCAACTCAAATGCTAATCTAACTCAAAACATAACCTTTATCTCTAACCGCTATTATACCATAATCGAATCCTAACCTAAATGTTATCGCGTTATAGAGAAATTCACCTCTATCTGTTAAGAAATGCATATAACAAACACCAATTTTAATCCTTGCAATTCTACGACGCCGCCCACATCGAAAAAATTCACTACCAACCGCGTTATTCAAGAAACCTGAAACCATCATCAATAACCGAAAAATCACACAGCAAATCTAGAAATGGACATTAACCAAAATGGTGATAACGAAGAATGAAGTGAGAAACAAAGAACAGCAACACCGAAGACGAAGCACCAGCAGAATAACATGAAGACACTAACATATTAACGCTTCAGCCCCCAAATTAATAGCTCCAGCAAATGGTGACATGAGAGAAAAAAAAATCAGTAAAAAAGAAACAGAGACACTAACATAGAAAAAAATAGTTACCAAAAAAATAAACAGCGACACTAATATACTAACACCACAATCACAACCAACTAAAATGCAGTCAGCACCAGCAACTCTAGTTCTGACATCATCATCATTTTCTGGTAACCTCCTTTGCATCATTGTTTTGGTTGGTTGTGTTTGTGATGTTTTATGTTAGTGTTTTCATTTCTTTCTACTAAGCTAATTCTTTCTTTTGCGTGTTTTCTCCAGTGTCTTGTGTTGTCGTCGTTTGATGGTGTTCTCCTTATCATTTGCTGGTGCTGACTGCATTTTAGTTGGTTGTGATTGTGGTGTTAGTATATTAGTGTCGCTGTTTATTTTTTTGGTAACTATTTTTTTCTATGTTAGTGTCTCTGTTTCTTTTTTACTGATTTTTTTTTCTCTCATGTCACCATTTGCTGGAGCTATTAATTTGGGGGCTGAAGCGTTAATATGTTAGTGTCTTCATGTTATTCTGCTGGTGCTTCGTCTTCGGTGTTGCTGTTCTTTGTTTCTCACTTCATTCTTCGTTATCACCATTTTGGTTAATGTCCATTTCTAGATTTGCTGTGTGATTTTTCGGTTATTGATGATGGTTTCAGGTTTCTTGAATAACGCGGTTGGTAGTGAATTTTTTCGATGTGGGCGGCGTCGTAGAATTGCAAGGATTAAAATTGGTGTTTGTTATATGCATTTCTTAACAGATAGAGGTGAATTTCTCTATAACGCGATAACATTTAGGTTAGGATTCGATTATGGTATAATAGCGGTTAGAGATAAAGGTTATGTTTTGAGTTAGATTAGCATTTGAGTTGGAGTTTAAGGTGGGATCCGTAATAAAGTACTATAAACAGTTGGTATTTTCTACTAGACGCCCGTTACGTACCAGTAATCTTTTAACGGCGCAAACAATGAATAATTGAAAATTAATTAATAAATTTTGTAGTAATATAAATAAATAAATTAAACATGTAATATGTAAAATTATAGCACTACAGAGCTATGACATTATAGTGCTATTGAGCTATGACATTATAGTGCTATAGCGCTATAAAATAAATCACAATCTTAGTTTTATTACATTTTTTTACAAAAATTTATAACGCTCTACAGATAAAAATTACTGTATTAATACTATAATTGTGTGAAAAATTAAAAAGATATAACACAGGAATTACCTTAAACACTGCAAATGGTTAGTCATTTCTAAGATAGTTTCGAATTATATAGATTTCTAGAAGTGAAAATTTTGCTTAAATACAGAAATTGGCTAAATCAAATTGACTAAGTGAAATATATATTGTAATGGAAATCAGAATGAGAATAATATTTATATTGAACCTTTTAATTAGTTATAAGAATTTGGTACAGAGTCAGTTGTTATAATAAAATGCTCGTACAATTGCTAGGCCGATTTTAATGAATTGTTTAATTTTAGAACTGGAGAAATTATTTTTATATTATTGAAACCCAATAAATAAATAAGCTCATAATTTGTGTTGAAAAAATTATTAGCAATAATAGGAAAAACTTTAACTTGCTACTATTAATATTTTATTAAATTTCGACGGAATAATATTATAGGTAAAATTAATTAAAACAAAAAATTTTTTTAACTTAAAAACATGCATAATTTCTATTTATACAGCTTCATTCTCTTCTGTCTTTGCTTTTTTCTTATTTCTGACAAAAACAGTTGATAAATATGACGATAACTTCTTTTGCTTTTGTATTTTTTTCATCTTTAATAAACACAGCTGATATCACTAGCAACAATCCAAATGCAATTCCTGTTCTAAATGAGACACTTAACGACGATACAAGCCGTTTCTTCGTTCCTAATTTAAAAATCTCCGGAAGATTATGATAATTCTTAAGTGCCTGAGGAACGGCAGCAGTTATTTTTATTTGATCCGAAAAACCGGATGCAAATACTGCAGCTACAATTCCTAAACCGAATACAGCACCAACTGTACAATAAAATAATTATTAGAAAAAAGACACTAATAAAGAATAAACTAAAGATAATAAAGGACTTACTAGTTCTGAAAAACGTTATCAAAGAAGTAACAGCCGCAACATCTTCATGTTTTACGGAAGCTTGACCAGCCAAAAATACTGTTTGCATGACAGCACCAGCTCCCAACCCGCTAATTAATAAGTAACCAATTACTTGACCAGGAGTTGTATCCACATTAAATAAAGTTATTAATCCAGTACCAATAGTGGTCAATATACCACCAAATATACAAATTACTTTATACGAAATTATGTTTGTATGTGAAACTATGAATCCAGATAATAAAACTGTGATGACAGCACCCACAATGTAAGGAAGAAGTTTTAAGCCAGACATAGTAGCTATAAGAAAAGAAATTTATGAATTTTCAAGGAAATCTTCAAGGAGTTTTGTGGGAATTCATTCGATATATTATTTATAAAATACCTGAATCTTCGTTGACAATTTCAAAGTATATCGGTAGAAAATATATTATCGAAAAAAATATCAAACCAAGGCAATAATTAACACAAAAGCAAGCAACTATATTACGGTCTTTAAATAAATGACCTAAAAATGAAAGAACAATATTAGAGGTTTCTTTTTAATGAGTACTCTTTAAGAAATACATTTTAATTTTACCAGGGGCGAGAGGTTCAGGCGCAACAAATCCTTCCACGTAGATAAATAAAGCCAATATAACCACACCAACAACTAATAAAGAAATAATAATGGGAGAGTTCCACGGATATGTAACACCACCCCAACTAAGAGGTAGTAGAAATGCCATCATTGAACATGTAATCAGCAAAGAACCCAACCAATCAATGCGATTAATCTTTTCGTAGAAAGAATCATTTGTTCTTGACGATTTAAAAAAGAACAGAATACAAAATATCGATACTGCACCTATCGGTACATTGATATAAAATGCCCATCTACAAGAAAAAAAAAAGGTTGAAGTTATGATTAAATACCAAGAACATAAAATTTTAAGCTATAAAAAAAAGGTCATATCATATACCTCCAACCCAAATGATCATTATCTGCAAATAATCCACCAATTATTGGGCTTGTGATGGATGCAATAATGAAAACAGCACCGATAAGTCCTTGATATTTACCACGATCTTTAACTGAAACAATGTCTGCAAGTATAATTAATACTGTTCTACATGAATAAAGAACTTATTTTAGGAACAAGACACATTTAATGAATACAATATTCTATTAAATTATTAAATTACACATACCCAAATATACCACCACCACCTATTAAAGAAAGTAAAAGATTCTTATTTGAAAAACACAAAATTTAATTAAAACATAAACACTGATAGTTTAATTTACCAAGGCCAGCCAACGCTCGAGAAGTTATTAGCATATTCATACTATAAGATGTACCACACAAGATGCTACCCACTTCAAAAAGAACCATTGCAGTTAAAAATGTAATTTTTCGACCAAAGATATCAGCAAGTTTTCCGTAAGCTGGTTGGAAGGAAGTCTAATATATTAATTTAATGTAAATGAATTATCATTCAAATTTATTATAATAATAGTCGCATTAAAAAAGAAAAAAAAAACAGTAATTGATAGGTTACCGCGGTGAGCAAATAAGCAGTTCCAACCCACACAATTTTATCAACAGAAGCGAAATCTATTATGATCTTTGGTAAAGCAGTTGTAACAATAGTTTGATCTAAAGCAGCCATGAACATGGCAAAACATAGACTTTATACAAAGACGAACAATTAAATGTTTGTCGAATATATGAAAGGCCGTACCACTTTTTAAAGATTAATTAAACAAATACCCGAGGAAGACAAAACCAAATTGAATTTTAGACAGTTCCGTATGTATTTGATCATTATCTAAAACCTCATTTCTATTAGATACGTCTTCATGTCCAGATTCTTCATTAATGAGCGTTGAATCATTTGTTGCTACTTGATTTGCAAAATTCTCTTTATTGAGTTTTGAATCATTATTTTCCACATGATTTGTAGAATTTTCTTTATCGAGCTTCAAATTATTCTCTTCTAATTCATTAAATTCCAAAACTTGAGACATCTTTCAAGCTTACAAAAAAGATATCAAAATCGAAAAAAAAACTAGTTGTTTTTTATGGCTAGACATCGATTTTTAATTAAATGTACAACAATTATATCAGATCCTAAAGTCTACTTTTATAAATAATGAAAATCTAATTATAGTAATACCATATACGTAAATACTACGATGTACAGTACATCCGTACATCGTGCGTGTATGAGTGATAATACTTAATATGACAAATTATTTTCTTTTATGAAAGGTTTTTGTTCCTTGCACTGTATTACGGACAAATTTTCCTACGGATTTTCTGTGATCGAGCTACTAATCTATATATATCATAGTTTATATCACAGTTCATTTAAGCTACACCATAATAGGACGGTGCCTATTTTTATATTTTGAATTCTTATCGTTATTACATCGAGCCGTTTGTATTAAATTTTAATTTGTTAATACCCTTAATCTTTACATGTTAGAAATAGTTAAGTGCATTTTTTTCGTTAATCATTCTGTAAAATCGAAAACTGTAGTCTTTTTATGATTGGATTGACTCAAATAAAAATCCATTCAAGCTAGAAAGTCTTAATGCAAAACTTGTTTCGGATTAGAATCTCTCGGAAATTAATAAAACGACAGCGATTATGGATAACAATGCTCATCAAAGATATACCAAAATAAAAGATGGCCTGTATGACAAAATATGATAATTCAAATATGCATTCCTTATTTGTGTGTTGCTCTCCTGTCGATAGTAACGTTAATTTTTCATTATTTACTTAGCAGCTATATTTCTTCACTCATTTGCTTTTCCTCATTAAGTATCGCTCAGGTTCAGGTACTACATTATTCAACTACAATCAGACACAACTATGGTGATGGCGATGAAGTACCCACAAATTCGAAATGCATACGACTTTTAAGCAATAAAAAAATTTATAGTGACTGCACTTTTGAATCGTCATCCCATTTATTTCGAATTAATAACTTAATTTGGTTAATTAATTATTTCGATCACGAGCCTCGATAACGCATCAATGATCTCATTCGTGTCACGAGTCGCAAGTACGTAACACCGCAACAATATAAACACCAAATTAGAGTTGAATATCCTTCACACAGTTATTCAATGAATATATACGGGTTTTGGTCATCCACGAATAACATTGAATGAATATTTTGTTTTTTAAATAAGAAAATTCATGAATGTTGAGTATAGAGTTAGCACCTCAATCCGGATTGATAAATAAATCCGGATTAATCCGAATTTTACTGCTATTTTCATAACACCTGATAAAAATTGACCGAATGGTACTCCAGCCGATTCGATTAAGTTTGAAATTTCGGAATAATTCAATAAAAATACGAAATTGTACGTATGCGCGTAAGTACGTATGTACGTAATTTTTACATTAGCAATTAAATAGTGCGTAAGTTTTACAGCACTACTAGATTTTATATGTTAGCTCTACGAAATTTTTGGCCAACGTTATTTACATACAAATATTATATGCCAGAAACTTATACCCGTATATAAAAAGCCATGATACTAGTTCTGCAGATAATTTTAACATCCTAACCTATGGTGTTTTACACCTATGTATACATTATCTCATAAACTGGCTAATTAATCGGTGTAAGTAAAAATGTTCTACGCCCAAAAACCCTTCCCAAACCCTAATCCTAACCTTTGCAATAAGTTTGCCCCAGTCTATTCAATGGAATTTTTACTATTTAATACTAAATTATTTTATATACAGTATATATTTAGTCTTTTAATAAAATACGATTTGTTAATTAATTATTATACTATATATAAACTTGAAAATCCGAAGTCTAGTTTCTTTTTGGAGTCACTCACATTATAATAGCAGCTAATAGAACTAATAGACCATTTAGCACTTTTAGCATTCTTGGCTTTTGTAATACATTACTGCTAAAACATCATATGATATTAAATTACTGCAAATACATCACATGATATTGAGGGTTTTACCACAAAATCCCGACATCCAAAATCTCGACAGGCCATAATACTGGCATCACCCGATGTGACAATTAAAAATTTAAAGTCTAACAATAATTGTTAATGTGATTACTAATCGTTAAATACTAATTGTCACGTCGGGATTATGGTTTTCGAGATTTTGGATGTCGGGATTTTGTGGTAAAACCGATATTGAGTTACTCACATGATATTAAAATTACTCCTAGGTAATAAATTAAATTACAGGGGTTAACAGTACAAGTACCCTATAATACCGACGTAACGATATACAGAAAAATCTAAAATTTCAACTTCTTATATGGAAATCATACGCCAATATAAATATAGTTTACGTATCACTAAGTTTAATTTCCTTTTACAGCTGTTTTCAAAAAGATGTGGAAAACGATTTCCATATACCCATATGGGGAATCAGAGAATTTGAAAATTAGTAATAATTAAGGAACCGATTGGAGCGGGTCTTGAAAACTTGGGAAATCTTGGAAATCTTGGCGAATTTTCCCGCGGTTCAGGTCGCTTCACCGACGGTCATTTCGTAGACATAACATTTTACCGACAAAAATCCACCGACTATTATTTCACCGACAAGTTTATTTCACCGACAAGTTCATTTCACCGACAGTTTATTTCACCGAAGCTCATTTCACCGACAAAATAATTCTGGTCATTGTCGTTAAGGTCAGGTTAGAATTAGAGTTAAGGTTGGTGGGATTTATAAAAAAAAGCTTGTATTTGAAATGAGCTTCGGTGAAATAAACTGTCAGTGAAATAAACTTGTCGGTGGAATAAACTTGTCGGTGAAATAATTGTCGGTGACTTATTGTCGGTGAAATGTTATGTCTACGAAATGACCGTCGGTGAAGTGATACGTATCCAATTTCCCGTAATACAGTATGATGATCTGCCCATTCCACATCTTTTTGAAAACAGCTATATATAAAGAGATTTACTAGGTGTGGGAAATTTAGTAATTAAAATCATTATATAAAATAAAACGTTCCCAAAAAAGATAACACATTGATATAAGAAGCATATTTTAAGCTTTATCATTATGTATTCTTGGCGTAAATTTCTGTGCAAAAAGGTATTACAAATTCCTAAGTTACCAAGGCTACTCTAATCGGATTTTAATTTTGACTAATCCGAACTTCTTGATAATAGGTATATAAAATCATTGTCTACATCTTATTGAAAACGGCTGTAAATTTCCCACACTTTTATTTTCAATGTGTTATTAGTTATGTATTATCCATGCAATATCTTTATATATATAGAGTGTGATGTTACGGCTTAAGCCGTAACTAGCTAAAGTTTATGTCGTAACTAGTTATGGCAATCATTGGGACGATTCTACTGCATCACTAATATAGAGATTGAGACTTTTATAAATTGGTTTAAGCAATTAACAACATTCGAAATTGGGAAATCGGAATTGCTAAAGTTTTTTTCACCGGAATTGTGGATATTCTAGCGCTAGATTGTCTATAAATCATATATTCAATCAGTAATATCTGTATTTAGTTGGGAATCTATATAATTCCTTCAGAATCGAAAAGTCGCCTAATTTCCCGTAATTTTACATGATATGATATCTGCAGAGGTCACACCTTTTAAGGCATTCGGAATTTGAGTGTGCGATAAACTATGTAAATCAAAACTATGTGTGGTCACTTATGTATTTTCATCGTGCTTTTCAAATTACCGTTATCGGCAGATGACCACCAATCACACGAAAATCTTAAAATTTCCTTAAATTCGTCATTTTTTTAAAAAATTATCACATAAAAAAAGTCACGATTCCAAAGATTTCTTGGCAAATTACAATTCTTTAATATAACATCCATTAGTGTACTAGATCTTAGAGTTACAGCTATTATCATTATTTCTGGGACACCTGAAGAATTTTCAGATGACCTAAATATCTAGCTCTCCGGAAATTACATCGCTGTATTCGGACTGAAGATCCGGAGACAGCAATATAATTTCCGAGAAGTTAGGTAATTTACAGAATGAAACAGAGGATATTTCGGTCATCTGAAAATTCTTCAGGTGTCCCAGAAATAATGATAATAGCTGTAAAATCCGGAGTTATTTATATCCGGATATAATTTTGTTTACAGCTATTATCATAATTTCTGGGACACCTGCTCATGGATTTACTTATTTGTGCCGGTAATACAACCCAAAAAAGGAATTTTAATTTGTAAATAAACAAAGTACGTAAAAACA
>CAJVPZ010000946.1:0-16223 GCA_910592135.1 Racocetra fulgida | reverse complement strand
ATTATGTTTCTTGCTCTAATTGTGTAAACCGTTGGTTGATTATTTCTATATACCTCATATTCCATTCCCTCTGCACTTCTAACTGCTGGTCCATATATTGTTGCATGTTTTGCATTATAGCTGATGTTGTTGACCGGATTATTGTGTCGATATATGATCTCGTTTGTGTGTCAATTTGAATGCTCGTTTCATTTGCTTCTTGTCTATGACTGGTAGGTGAGATGTTTGTTTCTACTGTGTCTTCTGAAGACGCACTCTCATTCCGGTTGCTATCCTTGCCTCTTGCATTTCGTTTACTCATTTTGTCGCGAATGGAATGTTTTGGCAATTTGGTTAGACGTTGAATACGTATGTGGTTGCTTCATTATTTATACTGTTACACTTAGCTATGATCCTGCGATTCCCTCATAACTTCCTCATTATTACCGGATCCGGGAGCTGATAGAAGCCGTAACTGAACTTTCGTATATTCTCATGACGTTGGTCTTCGCTAATGCTACCAGTATCTCTAATTACCGGATCCGGAAGTTGATAGAAAGAGATGCATCTACTCATTTTCCCATGATGCTATCTCCTGCGCCACCCGGCACAGCGTTGGCTGGTGTACTCAGCAGTCACTCCCGAGCCTGGTAAGCATTGCATCCCTGCTTAGTCATCTTTTCGATCTGTTGACTGTCTGTCAACTCGAATGAAATGGGTCACTGTTACCAGAATGGATGGGTAATATTAATAAATTATGTACATGCGGGTAATTTACTGAGAAAATAAAGATTCTATATACAAAAATAAAGAACCTAAAATTTTATTCGTAACAGTAGTAATATATGTCAAGAGCTTATCGTATAATTAACGAATAATATACGTGTGCGGACAAACGAAAATTTTCTAAATTGCTGTTTATAAGATTTATATGCAAATGTATCCAAAAATCACCTTACGTAGAGATTGAAGCTCCGGACATTTATATGATCTATGATAATATATATAACTATCTATAAAGGATTTTAGATAGCGAACCTACAAAAATGTTCGTCCTTGTAATTTTGACCAATCAAAATTCAAGATCAGGTGTACGTGGCAGTTAAAACATACACATTCTGTTTTTCAAAGTAAAAAGTTGCATATAAAATTAAGCCAGCAAAAAACCGCGTTATGTTAATGATCAATACAGCCCTATTAGTAAAAAACACTTTTAATTAGGCCACAGAAATTGCACCCTAATTAACATTCATAACTACTTTTTTTTTGTAAAAAGTAACTTTGAAATTCGACTGGTCAAAATTACAGGGCGGAACAATGGCACAATCAAACAAAAACTTGATTATCAAATACTTGTACAGTACATCAAACGACCATAGATCAAGTTAGTTATGACTTGTTTGATTTATTGATGTCTGATTAATTATATATATTTGAGTGTCAAGTTTTTGTTTGATTGTGTTGAGCACTAGCTAGTTCTGTATTTGTAATAAATTATGAATTTATTTTTTCGGTAACCAAAATAATTATGGATGCCGAAAATAATGACGGCAGCCGAAAATAATTTCGGCTGCCGTAATTATTTTCGGCATTTAGGCATTTTGAAGAGGATAAAAAATGCCGTAATGCCGTAAATCGTCCCGAATTTAGGCACACATGTATACTTGTTTGATTCTCATGACATAATTATCTACATTCTTGTTAATTAACTTGCCCTATACAAGAATCTTTCCCATAACCAATATATCTACATCTTATATAGCTAAACTAAGTCTAGTGGAGCCACTCTAGTAGAGTTTTGGGCTGAGGATAAATTAGTCCTAGCTGTAGGTCCCTGTAATAATTCATTTAACCCATTTAAACAATGTAACTCACTCTAAAAAAAAAAATATAAAAAGGATTATATAATATATATATTTGTATAATATTTGTTTTAAATGTGTGAAAAATGTCTAAAAAAAATGCTGTTCTGTCTATTCAACACGAATATTATATGCACAAATTTCACACAATTCTTTTTATCGGGTTGCCCAAAAGCGGAGCTATAATACACCCGATGCATGTGTTAACAAATTCTGAAATTGTGGGATGTTCTATAGAATAGGTGGGCAATATAAGAAATAAGCTTCGCTAATGATTAGTAATCATTAATTTTTTACTATCGGAGTTGGCGGAGTTTGCCCACTTATTCTATAGAACATCGTTTGTAACATAGTTCATTTTCTTAATTTTTAATGTGTAGAGTTTTACTTAAAAATGTATAAACTTTTCATTTTATATTTAATCAAAATATTTTATTAGGGGGTTTCAGACTTAAGGTTCAGGTTTCTGATTTCGAATTAAATTAGTGACGTATTTTATTTCGTAATCAGTGATCGAAAAATCCTATTTATTTTTATTTGTAAGCTTATTTATTCTGTATAATAAAAATTGACACTTTGACGATCGTTGAATTTTCTTTCGAAATTTTTACATCTTTTATATACATCGTACGTAAAATGGCTTATATTTCGGATCGACAACTACACATTAAAGACATAAATAGTATTTTAGAAGTACTAATAGAAGAATATTTTAATAGTACTCATAAAAACACAATTAAGTTTCTTGAAAAAGAAATTAACGAATTATTTGTTTGAAAGTTCTTTTAGGAGGCATGTTATTTTAATATTATTATTGTTCGATCAGAGACTTTATTAAACTATATATGAAATAACATATGGGAAAGGGGCTCGCTATCTCTAAACGCTCTAGTCATGCATTTATATACAATCTACTTACAATACATTTCGGCTATGAGGAAGCAAACAGGCGATAGCTATTAAGAGAATCGATAAAGGAATAAACCTATATGTAATACGCTTAGTCTGTGCTGAAATGCAGCAAAAAATAATAGGTCCTTGCACTGCGTTTGCTGCCGTGGATCCTAAACATAAAAGGTCCTTGCACTGTCATTGCAGCTGCGGAGCCTTCTCTTTTTTTTTTTTTTTTTTTTTTTTTTTTTTACATAGTTTTCTATTATTGGAATGGGGGAATGGGAGGGTGCCAGCCTTCTATCTCAAGGCGAGCGATAGCGAAATAAGATAACCCTCCACATTAACTATGAACCTTTAAATATCTTTAAATTGTATAAGCCGCCCCTACCATCAACACCAAGCCCGCCTGCTACTGCCAGCCCCAATACCTGCGCATGCTCAAACAACTGAACCTCAATTCAAAACAATTTACCAACACAAATAAACTTTCATGTGACTGCGATAAAGTCATCTGATCTCACAATAATGATCGTCCTGTCACTTCGTTGACAAGCTCCCACTTCGAAATAAATACGTAATATTGAGAAAAGTTTTTTTAAAAAAAATTAAGCAATGATTTATAGTCATTATTACGATAATATCATATAATATACATACATCATCAAAAAAACGTTGCTTATTTAGCTCCTATTTTGTTTTCTGATTTCGAAATTTCAAAACAGAAATAGGACTATTCAAACTCCCATTTATTTCAAAATAAGTTAACTTTGAAACCCTCTATTATAAATAATTGATCATATCTAATTATTAGTTGAAATGGGATTGCAAACCACCTATATATGCAATTTTTAGTTACAATACTGTTAAACCTTTCATTTGGTTAAATGTATTTATATCGATTTATATTTTCTAAAATTGCTCTACACAATTTACAAACTAAGTCAGTTGATGACATCACAATGCGAAAACTCTCTATAGTTTAATAAAACAAAATAAATGAATAAATTTTCAATATTAAATCGTATTGCTAAATCTAATCACGATATTAGGGGTTTCAAAATTAATAAATAAGTGACTATTTCGAAAATAAGTAGAATTTTTTCAATAGCATTTTTACTATGTTGAATTATAAGAATCGACCGAAAAATCATTTGCAATTTTTATCAGGTGTCCCAGAATTTAAGAAAACAGCTGTAAATAAATAGGAAATCGGAATCTGTTGGGTTTCGGAATGCCGCTTTGTATTTGCAAAAAATCTAATTATTTACAAGATATTAATAAAAATTCTCATAGTGTAAGCGTATAACAATTGTCTATTTACCTTTATACTGTATATCTGCCCAATGAAAACTAAAGACTTTAATTCTGTAAAATCGGTTCTTAGATGCAATTTGACCAATTTAGCACCATGAATAGGTTAAGATGATGTAATTATATAATTTATATAGAAAAATTTTCCTCACTTATTATATCATAAAAATTTATGTAGTTAGCATTACATCTACATTTCAAATTAGCTTATAAAACACTATAAAAAAATATATTTTAATTTAAAAAAAGTACACATAAAACTCTAAAATTGATCTGTCCGAATTATGAGAATAAATTAATTAAATTTAAATGTTCATATTAAGTGCGAAATTAATTAATATTCAAGTATTCGTTCTTGTATCCTTGAGCCTCTTTTTAATACGTTGAAGTCTCTCAAAAGTAAAGTGCTCAAAAATTTGATTTATTACTTCTACCGTATGTTATAACTGCATTAATTCCTTTTACATATCCATAGCTTTAACATCTTTAACAAATAATTCTGTATAGTTTTTAGAATCTGTATTTCTTATAACCTCTGATATCGCGATTTCATTTATTATTTCTGATATATCAATCAAACCAAGATCATATTTGTCTCTACTATTCGAATATGTCATTGTTCCAATCCAAAATTCATCATCTTTATGATCCCATGGAAAGTGACCAAAGCGTAGTTTTCTGATACCCCTAGATATTAACCCTCTAGGAAAACAATGTCCAACAGTTACAATGTAAATTTTATCTTTATTGTTAATATCTCTTGCCCTAAAACCCACCGAACAAGTGCCTTTAGTTTTATCATTAGATAAACCATCTCCATATAAGATCTTACGTTTTATCAGATCTCTATTTAGGATCTGATCTGGGTCTTCTAATATAGCATTATTACTAGTATTTTTACATCTAGGGTGTGGAACAGGTTCGTTAGGTACAATTAAAGTTGGATGGTATTTACTAGTGGATGCTATAAATTCTTTATCTGCAACCCCTGAGTGGCGTATTACTACATTATTAAGCACCATGTCAATATAAAGCGCAATACTAATTGGTGTGAATACTTTAACTAGATCATATATTTTATCAAAACGGTCTGTTAATGTAGCCATAGAATTATTTGCAGGTTTAAATTCAATAAAATCTGCGTAATTATTTCGGCTTATACTAGGCGAATTTGTTATAATGGAAGATGCAGAAGAGTTCACTATATTGACATATACTTTTTCTGCTTTCACATCTATATATGTTCCTCCAAAATATGACTTGTAATTTTTTATTATTGACTGCACAATATTATCCACTATGGTTAATTTCTCCTCCATCGCCAAAAGATCGAGTAATTTATCATCATCTACGTCCCATAATTCTGCTAACGCTTCCTTAGTATGGACCGGAGAACATACTTTTAATATGACTAAGAATAAATTTAGCAAAAAGTAAATATTTCTCATTATTCAATGAGCAGAGAAAAATTAATTTGGTTTTTTGTTTATTTATTATTTATCAAAATTAGCTTATGAAACAATCTAATAACAATTATAATACGCAATTAATCCGAATACCTAAGGAAAACCAATTTTGGGGGTTTAAATACAATGAAGTATAATGTTATTATATAGCTATAATGTTATATAATTTGTCATATTACAATTCGGGATGGCAACGGCTGACTATTTTCGTCTTAGCCGACCGGCTATCTCGTGATCCAGTGATCCAAATTGAATGACTTTAGTACCATTCAATTCGTCTCAATGAGACTAATTGAATGGTACTAAAATCATTCAATTTGATTCACTGAATCACAAAACAGCGGGTCGGCTAAGACGAAAATAGCCAGCCGTTGCCATCCCTAATATGGGCTCGGATTTTTTGCCATTTTGAAAGAATCACATTTAAACATTAACAGTCGGTTGATATGATACATGCAAGATTTTTAATTGTGGGCCAAATGATCGATGCACCTAGATTTTATATGTAAAAAAAAAAATTAAACAAAATTGAGCTTTTTAGAATTATTTAACAAAAAAAAAGCTGTCGGTTTAAATTTTAGAGTATAAGGTCGCACATGGTCCACCCATCGAGTGAGTTGGTAGTGATTTTTTAGATGATATATATGTATAATTCATTCTGCTATTCTAACGATTTGACTGAGGTGATGAGGTGACCTACTTACGGGTAATACCCGAGTGACTGAAGTTGGGATTATCTAATTTCAGGGGCTAATTGCAACTTCGGGTACCTCAACTTTGGATATTAGTGGAGCAACCAAAATTCAGCAGACCGACCAAAATTTAGGGTCGGAATAGGCCCGGCATTAAGCAATAATACAAGCCATCGTGAAATTATCATCTAGGCAGCTTTAATTAGTACGTGGGTTACCATTTCATTAGTAAAATTTTGGGTGATTTTGGGAGAAATTTATCAATTCCGGCCTCTTCCGACCCTAAATTTTGGTCGATCTGCTGAATTTTTGTTGCTCCAATAATCTATCCACCAACTTTAGTCACGACATCTACTTTAGTCGGATGCCAACATGTTTTACGTTGATCTGTTACGGAATTTAAGTCGATCCGGAATGGCACGTGTTATTTCTCGATTTTCACCGATCGTGAAATGGTTCAGGTCGATTTGTTAACAACCCTAGCGTCGGAAAAAATGATAGCCGGATCATCTATCTTGCCGGCTTACATGTGATTTCGGATACTGATTGCCGGATAAATTATGAATCTTTTAATTCAATGAAAATAACTTGCATTTTTTTAGTTATAGCAATAAAAATAATAGTTAAAATAAGGCAATTTAAACAGTTTATCTTAAATTCATAGAAACTTTACGAACTATAAAGTAGCTTACTTTTGATACATCAATTGCAAGTTAAATTAACATAGATAGCAAATCTATGCATTAGTTAAAAGATTTTATACATAATTAAGTTAATGCGAATTAAAAAATGAGTAGTATTATGTAACTATAATTTATTTTAAATACTAAAGTTTGTATTTACTCGCTAAATTAGCAAGAATAAATTCTGAAAATTAGAGTGTCTCAGTAAATAGACTTACAAAACCTGCATTTCTTCCCTAAATATAAATATCAAAATGAGAATACTAATAGAATAATTTTTGCCTTATATCAGAGATTGTTATCAATATGAAACTAGAAAGACATCCCTAGATAGACCGGGTTTACATATTTATCGTAGACCTAATTGCATGTAACTTTAAAAAAATTATTTGTTCATAGTATTCACGCTAAACTTGTAAACCTCAGGTCTAATACTGATGCTAAATTTTCTAATTAGAAAAGACAATCACATTATTCTTAATTTGTTAAATTATTGATTATCATTACGTATTGATTTGCAGATTCAAAAAAGAAGATCTGGAAATAATTTTTTATTCTGCGAATGATCGTCCACAGCTTACATAGTGTCGCCCCCAAAAAAATGATAGCCAGATTTTTTCTGGCTTACATTGATTTCGAAAACTGATTGCAAGTAAAGTTGTATTTATCATGCTTAAAAATAATATTTCGTTTTGATTTTCGCTTTGATTTCCGTCTTGGCTTTTCTTTTACTTTGACCTTCACTTTACTTTAGCTTTGACTTTCATTTTGACTTTAACTTTGATATTCACTTAGATTTTCACTTTGACTTTCACTTTGCTTTCGTTTGACTTTCGTTTTGACTTTCGGTTTGACTTCCATTTTGACATTAGTTATGACTTTCGTATTGACATTGTTTTACTTTACTGTATTGAATTCTTTACAAGTAAAACAACTTGTTTAAACAATAAAATATAATAACTCGAACCAAACATGATAATTACTTCCCACTTCGGGCAAAAAACATTTTGCCTTGTTTAGAGATGCCAAACATTTATTTTTGATACTTCTGCACCTACTTTTTTGAAACTGTCATCTAATAGTTACATCGCTAAAATTGTATATAGTTATTCAGTGCCTTTTATTATTCGTGTTAGTTTGGATGGTGAGTGTAAAAAATACTTTTAATTAAAATAAGTGATTCAAGTTTGCTTATTTGATTTGCATTAAGCTAATTGAGTGAGCATATACTTGTTCACATTAATTTATTGTGAGTATGAAGTTCTTTATAAATAACTAACATACGCTTATATTATTTTGTTTAATTCCTGTTGTTAAGTAAAAAGATTAGGACTAAGGCATTTGTACAATGTCGAAAAATTATTATCAACGAACTTAAAACACGAGCATTTTGGTCAGGAATCAGTAAAATAAAACTTCAGAACTTCAGAACTGGATAATATATTTAAGCTAAATATTGTTTTAAGGAAACGGCTAGTCAGTTCTCTGGATAATATACGCTTATGATTTTGTTTTATTTGCGTTAATTCAGTTGAGTATAAAGATCTTGATCGATCGCTTTTTAAGTTCGTGATTCTGCTTCTTATTTAAAATGTACAAGTAGGATTGTTTGTGTAGGTATAATTTTAATGGTGCACCAACAGATTTTTTGGTGCGTAGGCGTGTCATTTGGTGCACCACTACTATTAGTTTCTGGCATCTTCTAGCATCTATGCATTATTTTTAAACGAATTATTTTTTTGCATAGTTTTATCAGCATTAATGTTGGCTATTAAATGATTGTTAGTGAAATATGGTAGTCTACAGTTCATACATACGTGTGAAGGGGTTGATTGTTGCTTGTAATAGGTTTTTCTATATTTGGTGGATCAGATACATATCTGGCTTAGCAAACTTGGCGCATCTTGGGTACATATTCCACATAGTGTACATGTTCTGACTCATTTCACGATTTCGATCAATTCCAGATTGACCTAAGATTATTATTGAATTTTCACCAATTACAAAATGAACCAGATCAATCTTTGACAAATTTTAAGGATCAGGTGACCAATCATTTATGTGACAAATAAGCACCAACTAGTTTATTTATATAATTGATGATTATTTGTCACAGATGATTGGTAACACCCAAAATTTAATAAAAATTTAGAACTCTGAATTATTAAATTCCTATAAATCAATTACATATGTTAAATTAATTAATGCAAAAAAGAATGAAAATAAATAAAGCCATTGACTTGTAATTTGAAATATAACTTTCTTAATTTTTTTAAAAAAATGGAATGATACAACTTTTTTGTGTGAAACCTTTGATCGAATAGATCAGAATAAATATAATCAATGTTTAACTGTACTTAAAAATCCCAGCGATTCATGACCCAAAATTTAAATGCTGGATAATTAATAATTTTAAAATTCTTTATGCAAATAAAAATAACCTGGAAATGCAAGTTTGTCCTGTTGAAACCTTTTATGAAATAATCTGTACTGCACACCAGACAAAGGAGCACACTGGTTAGGATAAAAGGTTTTTTGTATTTATTATTTATTTATTATTATTTTATTATACTATTTATTATTTTATTATATATTTAGAGAACTGTTATTGCCACCCTCTATTTTTGTTTTTGTTAATGCCACCCTCTACATAACTCCAATTAAACTTTAACCTTTCTGAAAACTTTATAAACAATGCTTATATATAGGAGGTGGTATTAACAAAATAGGGAGTGGCAATAACAATTCCCTATATTTATTATTATTTTATTATATTACTTATTATTTAATTTATTTATTATCATTTTATTATACTATTTATGATTTTATTTATTACTTATTATCTTATATACAATTAAAAAGATCATATGCGGTATTGTTTTATCTTGCAAAAGATAGTTGATAGTTGATGATGCTGTTTGTGTATACAAAGTTTGTATTACAGATGAGCCTTTAAAAGATTTCACCTATTTGTTCAATAATCTTTAAAGGGTTGTTGCATTACATAAAAGTAACAGTAATTATATTCAACAAGCAAAATTGAGCCACTTGGAGCCTCTGATTATCCTTCTCTTAATATAGTTTCTTTAAACAAAACTATTTAATTAAGAAAAGTAAGTTTTAAAGAAATTAATGAATGATTAATCAATTTCAAGTCAAAATAATGAAGTTAACTTGGTTAAGTAAGCATAATAAGTTATTACATAATAACCATATAATGATGAGTTAATAAATTATAATAATCTAGCAATAATCAACCAAATAAAGCACCTCAAAACTATCATTCAAATTATCACTGCTAAAAACAACTGCTTTTCTAATGTCTGTTCGTGTTAAAAAATAACTTACAATATACATGGTGATGTGAATGCATTTTACACAATAAATATAAAAAGCAATTTTTTAATATATTTTTTATTAATTATGCAAATTTTTCTATATGTGTTATTGTGCATTTTTATTAATTATGCAGATTTTCTTTTATTTATTTGTATGTTCAGTCATCTTTATAATCATCTCTCTTTATAAGCACATCTATTATAAAACTAAATATTATAAACATATAGGAAAAAAACCTCTATATAAACACAACTCTTTCAAGCACATTTTTTAATAAAAGATGTTACATGTTTTTTAGAATCCACTTACTTATTTGCCATCTATATAGTTTTAAGTTCTTTATATTTGACATTTTTTTACAGTAAATAATGATACAAATCAATGGCCTATTAAATGTTAATTCTAACTAATCTGCTTACTTTTTATTATTTCTAAAGTGAATAAGTTCTTTATATATGCTTTTTTATTTTTTTTACAGACATCAATTCTAACTAATCTACTTACTTTTTGTCATCTATATAAGAGGTAAGTTCTTTACATATAACATTTATTTTTTTACAGTAAATAATACAAATCAGTGCTCTATCAAATGTAATTCTAACTAATCTACTTACCTATATAGTTTGTAAGTTCTTTACATATAATATTTTTTATAGTAAATAATGATACAAATCAATGACCTATCGAATGTTAATTCTAACTAATCTATTTACTTTTTTGTTACTTATACAGCAATTAAGTTTTTTACATACAACTTTTTTTTTATAGTAAATAATGGTACAAATCAATGATCAATGATCTATCGAATGTTAATTTTAACTATTTAATTTTTGCCACCTATATAGTTTGTAAGTTCTTTATATAGAACATTTTTTTTGCAGTAAATAATAATACAAATCAATGTCTATCAAATGTTAATTCTAATTAATCCACTTACTTTTTTGTCATCTATATAGTTTATACGTTCTTTACATATGACATTTTTTTTACAGTAAATAATAATACAGATCAATGACCTATCGAATATTAATTCTAACTAATCCATTTACTTTTTTGTTACTTCTACAGTGAGTGAGTTCTTTACATATGACTTTTTTTTTTTACAGTAAATAATAGTACAAATCAATGACCTATTGAACATTAATTCTAACTAATCCACTTATTTTTTTGTCACTTCTACAGCAAGTAAGTTCTTTACATTTGACTTTTTTTTTTTACAGTAAATAATGATACAAATCAATGCTCTATTGAATGTTAATTCTAACTAATCCACTTACTTTTTTTGTTATTTATATAGGAGGTAAGTTTTTTAAATATGATATTTTTTTAGTAAATAATGATATAAATCAATGCCTATCAAATGTTAATTTAACTAATTCACTTACTTTTTTGTTACTTCTACAGCAAGTAAGTTTTTTATATATAACTTTTTTTTACAGTAAATAATAGTCAAATTAACACTCTATCAAGCATTATTTCTAACTAATCCATTTATTTTTTGTCATCTATATAGGAGGTGAGACCTTTATATATAATATTTTTTATAGTAAATGATAATACAAATTATTTTCTATCGAATATTAATCCTAACTAAACTACTTACCTTTATGTCACCTATATAGGAGATAAGTTTTTTATATATGACATTTTTTTTATAGTAAATAATGATACAAATCAATGCTCTATCAAATGTTAATTTTAACTAATCTATTTACTTTTTTGTCACTTCTACAGTAAGTAAGTTCTTTATATATGACTTTTTTTTAGTAAATAATAATACAAATCAATGTCTATTAAACATTAATTTTAACTAATTTATTTTTTGTCATCTATATAGTAAATAAGTTCTTTATATATGATATTTTTTTTACAGTGAATAATACAAATCAATGCCCTATTGAATATTAATTTTAACTAATCCACTTACTTTTTCGTTATTTATATAGTTTGTAAGTTCTTTACATAATATTTTTTTACAATAAATAATGATACAAATCAGTGATCTATTAAATATTAATTATAACTAATCTATTTACGTTTTTGTCACTTCTACAGTGAGTAAGTTCTAAAGTCCAAATTCATTAACTATATATCTATATATCCATAATCTATTATTCAAGTATCTAATTTAAATTTATCCAGATATCTGTTTACTATTGATATCTGAATAATTTATCTAAATATTTGTTGGATTATCTGGATATTATTAATAAACAGATATCTGGATAAATTTAGATATGGATAAATAGATAACAGAACTCTAATAAGTTCTTTATATATGATTTTTTTTTATAGTACAAATTAATGCTCTATTGAATATTAATTCTAACTAATCCACTTTTTTTATAATAAATAATGATACAAATCAATACACCGTCGAATGTTAATTCTAACTAATCTATTTACTTTTTTGTTACCTATATATAGCCAGATCTCTCTAAGTACACCCTCTATAAGTTCACACCTATTGTTAAAGATCTAAATTTTTTTTAGTTTTTTGAGAACATAAATTGATAATTTTATATTCTCATAAACATTTTAATGTTCTTAATGATAAAAAAAATTATATATATTTTTATATATCATATAAGAATATAAATTATAAATTTTATATTCTTAGTTGGTTCTCAAAAGAGAACATAAATTTTAAATACAATGTTCTCAAATTTTTTTAATTTTTTTTAAGAACACTAAGAACATTAGATCATTAATACTATTCACATCTTCTCTAAATAGACACTCAAATTTTAGCCTAAATATATTTTTGACTTTTATAAATGTATTGTTTCTTATTATTCTTTAATGCATATTGTTAAAGTGTAGTCCAAAGGCATACACTTAGAGAGGTTTGACTGTAGTTTGTAAATTATTTATATATGACATTTTTTTTACAGTAAATAATGGTACAAACCAAATACCAATTCTACCAATTCATTTACTTTTTTTGGCACCTATATAGAATATAAATTCTTTATATTTGCCTTTTTTTTAGGTCTATCTTATTTCTTCACACTTATTTCATAGATATAGCATTTCACTAACAATCATTTCACTGGCATGTTCATTTCATCAACCACAATTCACTAACACTCAATTCACTGATACTTAATTCACTGATAGCTCAATTCACCAATATGCTCAGAATAGTAATTTATTTCAAATAGGTTTTGTAATAAGGAGGTTTTGTAATAAGTTTTAGGCTAGAGAATAGATAGTTAGTAGAGAGTTCTCTTAGAAATATAAAAACATCCTGTAAAAGACTTGAAAAAGGCATTGTCCACTGCCTCAAGTCTAATTATTTAATAAAATATCTCTTTGTCTTGATATTTCTCCTAACAAAGACCTAAATCTACTCTATAACTGAATATTTCAGTTACAATACCTTCCAGATCTAATCATAATATAACAAATACCCATATAACAACTATTCAAAACACAGTATAACATAGAATACTATATACTTATAGCTGCATTTGTAGTCTGTCAGACCAACAACATAATAATAACATTTGTCCACCCCTCAGCAAAGCAATTAGAAAAATATCTTTATAGACTATTATAGAGATTAAATATAATACTCCAACTAATAATATTTTATATTATTAAATCTAGATGAGTTTTAACTACTTTAGTAGGTTTAGATTACAGATGAATCAGAATTTCTAGTTTAGATAGTTTCTGTTAATCTGAATCTTATTCTTGTAAAAACTTTTGTAAATTGGTTCTGACCAGAGGAACCTATTGTAATATAATTATTAGCTCGATGGAGTACAACGTAATGATCATGTGATCACGTAATCACGATCATATAATACCAATGAGCTAACAAACTTCTTGCTTGTTTATTTATTTATTTATGAAATCTGATTGGCCAGTGAAATTGTTTAGGTTGGTAACGCTAGGACATTATTGTCACAAATAATGGGCATGGGCGTTATTTAGAATAATAACCGAATTAAGCATAATTTAGAACGTGGTTGATTTTTGACTGTAGTGTTGAATACCGTTTCTGCTCACTTTATCGATAGTCATATTACCAAACCTTATTTAGCTAACATCACATAGTGTTAAAGTTAAACGTTTGATTAATTGCTAGTACATATTTTTACTAAATTATTACTTGACGTGATGTCAGCTAAATGAGTTATTGGTCAAACGTAATAAGGTGGATTCGTTGAATACCACTGTTATTTAATAGTAGATTATTATGAAGTTTTTGATTTATAAAATAGTCATACTCACAGCCTAATAATTAGATTACATATAAATAATTAGAGGTGTTTCATTTAATAATAGATCATTATAAGTTATAATTTATAAATTAGTCTTATACTCACATACTAATAATTTAATTTATACATAATTGGAAAAGTTTTATTTAATAATAGATAATTATAAAGTTTTTAATTTATAAATGGTTGTACGTATACTCACCGCCTAATAATTTGATTTATATAAAAATAGTTAAAGATATTTCATTTAAAAAAGAAGTTTTTATTTATAAAATAGCCTTATACTTACAGCCTTATAATTTAATTTTTATATAAATAATTAGGTGTTTTTATTAATAATATATTGTTATTAAGTTTTAATTTATAAATTAGTCTTATACTCACCGGCTAATTTAATTCGCATACAATTAATTAAAGATGCTTCAATTAATAATAAAATTATGATTTATAAAATAACCTATACTCACAGTCTTATAATTTAATTTATATATAAATAATTTAGGTGATTCATTTAATAATAAATTGTTATAAAGTTTTAACTTAAAAATTAGTCATATACTTACCGGCTAATAATTCAATTCACATATAAATAATTAAAAATGTTTCATCTAATAATACAGTAGATTGTTATAAAGTTTTAATTTATAAATTATTCTTATACTTACACACTAACAATTTAATTTACATATTAATGTTTAGAGATGTTTTATTTATTAATAGATTATTATAAAGTTTAATTTATAAATTAGTCATACATACTCGCTAATAATTAATTTGCATATAAGTAATTAGCAATGTTTCATTTAATAATAGATTATTATAAAGTTTTAATTTATAGATTAGTCTTATACTCACCAGCTAATAGTTTAATTTACATATAAATAATTAGAGATGCTTTATTGAATAATAGATATTATAAAGTTTTACTTTATAAATTAGTCTTATACTCACAGCCTAATAATTTAATTTATAAATAAATAAATAATTTTTTATTTATTATAAAGTTTCAATTTATAAACTAATTTTATACTCACTGCCTAATAATTTAATTTATATAAATAATTAATGATATTTCATTTAATAATAGATTATCATAAAATTTTAATTTATAAATCAGTCTTATATTCACAGGCTAATAATTTAATTCATAAATAAATAATTAGAGATGTTTCATTTAATAATAATAAATTATTATAAAATTTTAATTTATAAATTAGTCTTATACTTACTATCATCTAATAATTTAATTTATATATAAATAATTAGGGAGGTTTTATTTAAGTTTTTGATTTATTAATAAAGGCGACTGATATTTCCACACCCCTTTTTGATATTTCCACACCCCATGTAGATCACTTTGTTAAAACTTTAATCGAAGGTATCTGGACCATCACCTGACTAAATCCGATAAATTTTTTTTATTAGAATTCTATAGTCTGTAGAATTCAAATAAAAAAAATCATCGAAATTGGTCGGGTGGTTACGAGATACCTTCAATCAAAGTTTGAGAAAATTTTGCCGCGGCTATTATTTTGATAGACGTTTAGATTTTTTAAAACTATGATCGAGACCAAATTCAATGAATTTTTTTTTTTATTAGAACTCTACATGTCTATATAATTCAACAAAAAAAAATATTGAAATTGGTAAGGTGTTATTGAGATATCTTTAATCAAAGTTAGAGAAAATTTTGTCACGGCTATCATTTTGATAAACGTTTAGATTTTTTTTTTAAACTTTGATCGAAGGTATCTCGACGACGACC